>JAOYMZ010010585.1:0-21208 GCA_025802335.1 Pinguicula primuliflora
TGATGAAGATGAGAATCAATAAACTATTATATGATGTAGTTCGAGCGTATTTTAGAAGATTTATGATGTATGCTTCAAATTACTATATTTCGAACCTAATTAATATTTTTTTGGCTTTTTAAATTAGTTTCCGGGCCATGCCGGGTTGGGTCGGACCCAACCCGCCCGTACGACCCGGAGCCACGGGGCGTGTCCGGGTTGCCCCGCCCCCGAGTCCGCCCCCGGGGGCGGGACGGGTCTGGGGCAGCTCTAACCGCCCCGCCCCGCCCCATTGCCAACCCTATAAATATCCTTTATATATAGTGATGAAGAAAGCTAGCGAATGAAAGGAAATTAAATAATAGAAAAATATGTCCGTATTGAACATAAAAGACTTGAATAATTATATCAAAAAATATCTTTCTAAATGTTCAATTATAAAATTTCTCAAGATATTCATTAACATGGTCAATTCAAAATGTTAACAAACAAGTTTTTGTCATTCAGTGTAAAAAACCTATAGTGAAAAGAGAATTTAGAGATGTGCAAGGTAGTATGAGATGAGATGAGCTGATTAATGAAATAGAAATACTGATAGATGTAACCGAGTAATAAGTGTGATATGTATATTCTATATGTGTAATTAAATGGAAGGCCTATTTTCTATCATAAAATGTAGTGGTTTAGGTTAGACTAGATGATGAAATTATATTAAATTTAGTTAAATAATTTAAAAATTGGCACACTTAATCAGTCAACTGGGTTAAAAATTAAACCAAACCTAGCATGTCGAAAAAAATAGGTCAAACTGATCCATTTATACAAAAATGATTTAGCGCACCTCATAGTATGTGCACACCGCACACTGCTTATCTTTTGGCGTTGGTGTGGGTGGGTCTCATCTGCACTCATGTGAGAGTGGAGTGCACCGATGCACTAAAAAAAGCGGTGCGCTATAGATGCTCTCCCATTTATATATATGTTAGATTAGCTTGACCCACATTTTTTACTGGTTAGACTGACTAACTCTTTAGCAGATGTAATGGGTCACACATATTTAATCCGATCCAAAATGTGATATATGAGTTTCAGATAATAATAAATTTAATGAATCGATAAATGATTAATGGTCCATGCAAGTATGGGCCATTTATAAATAATCAAAATACAAAGAGTTTCAATTAATGGGAACTGTATGGGCCAATCATAGACTTAAAGTGTTGGAAGTGGACCAGGGAAACTTAGGGACCTGAAGCTGAACCTTATTAATATCATTATTATTTATAAATGAATATTAGCATTCAAAAACTCAATATTTGACTGACATGGCAATCCAGTTGATAGAATCTAATTTGTCATCTCTCGCTATCCATAATCATTTCGGGTGGATAATTCTCATCCTCGAACTTAACTAACAGTTTTTGTTGGGTAAACTAATGAAACGCTAAACAATCTTGGAGTGTTCTGGGGTAGGCAACAAAAAGATACTTTTATTTTTTTAGAAAATATCAGTATTTAAGAAAGTGTTAGGCGGGTCTTTAAATGTTATCGGGCCGCCCAACCGCCTAGGCAAATTTTTTTGCGTCCAAAAAATATTTTTAGGGAAAAATATCTTGGGCATTCGCCCAACCTGAGCCTAGCCCCAAAGTGAGGTGGTTTTGAGTGTGCGGTCACTTAGGCGGGTGCATATTAAAACACTTAATATATGCAGACACGCCTATTAGGAAGGCTTTCTCTTCTCAATTTTGTTGGTTTATGATTTTAAAAAATTCACATATTGATATTAATGTTCAAACAAGTTTGTGAAGAGTGAATCTCCCTACAAAGCTGAGTGTACATATGTAGAGGTTACTACACAACATATTGGCCACAAAAAGTAATATCTGAACCAAAGGTGTAAGCCTCGCCTCAAAATGCTTCTGTTGCATTAGACATCTGCAGGAGGAGACTATGGAACATCTCTTTTTGGACAATGAACTAGTTTTGGAAACCTGGAAGGTAATGGAACAAACATGTGGCTTAACCTTTGCTACAAGGCTGGATCAATGGAAGAATGCGAAGTGCTGCTTTCAAATTCCTATGCAGATGCGTGGTCATAATCAGATGCTGGATATTATGGAAGGAAAGGTGTCTTATTGAGCATGAAGCTTATACATCCACGCTACAAAGCAGGAAACAACAAATCTTCCAACTGGTCTTGGACATCCGGGCACAGGCAGGGATCAGAACCCCTCCTTCACCGTCTAAGGCTATTTGCAGTCTGGCAAATAAGCTTTCTGCCAGCTTCTCCATGAATATCGAAAAAATGGCTCTCTCCCGCTTGGCACGCGATCAAGATTAATGTGGCCACCTCCAAATCTAGCACCTCAACGGCTCTGTGGAATGGAGGAGTTATCCGAACGAATAGAGGGTGCACGTGAGCATACTGCAAGTAAAACACGCGGATAGGTTCATGAGCCACAAGGCTCAATAGGTGATTAAAATTTGAGGGTGCACGTGAGCATACTGTGTTATCACATAATCATACGAGCAAGTAATAGCATGGATACATAATCATCGAATGCTTTGCCCATGTTTATCCCTAAGAAAATCAAACTGCCCTAAATCTAATCCATGACACATATCAACATGATTTATACCCGAACACATCCCCAACAAAACATCATATACAACGTAATCCTCACCCTTAACCGGATAGAACTACACAATTAACCTGCCATGAACCACCAATTTATAAGAGAAACGTAAATACATAACAAGTTGTAACGTCAATGAATCATGAATCATGAAATGAATGGCACGAGACTTCAAACCAGGCGTTAACTCGCTCCCCAAACCACAGAGCACCTGAAGGAAATCACCATTCATGAGAGAGCTAATATCCAGTTCCATCCCTCTCTCGCCCCATTCCAAGCGATCGACTTCCCCAGTCTGTGACCACAAAACTGCAATCTCTTAACAACTCACGAATCCTTCCCCTTCTTCCTTAATCAAATGGGTTTCACCGAACCGGCCCTCAACCGATAACCATTCCAGCATTGCCAACATCTCATCGCCGCTAGCCTTATCCAACACTCCTGCAGCCACACGACACATAATAAGAATGCATGCATCACCCTGCTCTGCCACGGCCACTTGCAGTGTCTTGCTCACCTCTCACGTGCACTCTGCCGCTCGTCGGTCACTCTCAGAGCCGCTCGTGGCATCTCACCGGTACGCTCGAGCACTCAGCCGCTCATCGACCCCTCTCTGCACCGCTCGCAGTGTCTCACATGTTCTCCCGATCACTCTGTCACTCGTCGGCCACTCCCTGCACTACTCAAAACATCTTGCCTATCCTCCGTTCACTCTGTCACTCAAATTGTCGGTGAGGAGGATGCCATGTGGGAGACTGAGGCGTACATATGCCGGGAACATCCTCAGTTACTCGCTAGTTTCGGGGACGAAACTCACTTTTAGGGGAGGAGGATGTAATGGTACGTAAATTTCAAAAGATTTCTTAAGAGAATATTTATTTTGTCATGGGTAGTGAGTGACGATTTATCATATCATAATCAAATCTATTTCAAGTTAACGACTCGTTACCTAAAATTATACTATGTCTAATTTAGTATGGTATAGTATAGGTACATACGTGGAGGGTATACTAGTATTTGACCCTAAATTGTGTTGCCTATTATGAATAACGTGATTAAGTGACCCAAAATTTCACACCCTAAATCCCAACTTGTAAACCAATTTGGGAAAAATAGGACTTGTCGGGCGAGGTGAGCTTCAGCTCTGGAGACGGACCGTTCGGAGGAAGGGGAAACGAAGGAATGGAGAGTTACCGGGCCGAATCGATGCGACCATTCGCCTAGCTGAGAGGAGGGAGCGTAATCTTCTTCTTAAATGTCGCTGAAGTTATGCTGGATAGTAACGACAGGATTGGTGTATAAGAACGCCATGAAGAAGGGGAGAAGGAACACCACAACTTTTTCGTTCACGATAACCAGCAGGATAGAAGAGTGTGAATCCGAATTCGCTGAAGTAGAGGAGGAAGGAAGCCTTGTCGAAAACTGTAAGGAATTCTGGGGTTAGTGGGATTGTATAGGGGATTTTGAAGTTTAACCCTCAAATTGTTTTACAAAAAAAAAACCTGTCTGTTCAAACTGTTTGGGTTGATCTGGATTTCTCATTGTTTGGAGAAAAGTCAAATTCTTCTATAGATTGATTTGACAACTTGTTCGAGTAACCAATAGGTGCATCTTCTTGGCTTAGTCACAGTAACGAAAATTTAGATAAATCCTAGGGGAGGAGTAGGTTTAAAAGGTAAGGTGTATAGCAGTAGATTTCCATACCATTCTCAACTTACTTGATTTACTGAGGGTGAATCTAGTTGTTTAAACCAATGATCTAATCTAAAATGTGTTTATGATGTAATTGAATACGTGATATGAGATGTGTTATGTGAATGCGCATCGTTGGTGAGGTTAATGAGCCGGAGTCTCAATAGTGTTGCTGCGAGATTGAGCTTATGATCAGAGAGTTGGCCTTTTGGCCCGAGTGTTTTTGGTAATTGGTTCCCTGGCCAAGATAAGGATTCTTGGTCCCGTGAATTGCCCAGAGTGTGGTTTGGGTTGTGACATGTAGTGAGATTTCTATTATTGAGTTCCTGGATTTAATAAGTCTGTTTTCCAAGACTGAAGTAAAATTTATAAGCATTCTGCATATTGAAACTAAAACAGCTAGTTAAAGGTTGTTCAGTTTTGATCACGTTCCGAGCATTGCATAGATTTAAAAGCTTCCTATTTAACTCTATGATTCTTTACTGGGCTTGTCAAGCTCATGATTCTACATATTTTTTTATCCCCACAGAGACAGGACAGAACCTGGAGTAGGATGAATCTTGATGACGCTGCCTTATGTCGATTATGAGCTTGCTGTTTGAGTCTTCCCTTTGAACAATATTTTGTTTCCGGTATTATGTTATGACTAGTGTTTGCTTGAAATAAAGGATTTGGTCAGACTTTGTATTTGTGTTGAAGCATTTGTTTAGTTTCTTTCTTGAATTGACACGCTCTCTTAAACACTTCAAGGCATATATTTTGTGCCTTTGCAATTGGTATCAGAGCAGGCTGACTTTCCTATCCACAGCAACAGGGATGGAAAAAACGGGACATTCCAATGGCAAGAAGAGGTCTCACCCTGAAGAAACCCTGCGAGAGGAGATGCAATACCTGAAGGAGGCTAACCAGTAGCTGCAAGCAACAAAGGATAAAATGCTGGCTCACTTGGTGGAATGTGAGGAAAAGAGAGCTGGTTTGGAGGAAGGATTAGGCAAGGCCCGGCATCTCCAAACCAAGCTGATAATCAGCAACTCTGCCCTTCAAGTTGCACTACTGGCAGCTGCTGGAACATATGCCCAACATGTTGATGTGATCTGGAGGCTGACAGAAGAAAACCACCAGCTAAAGGGGCAGTTGCAGTTCAAGACTGGGGTATCCAGCCGCACGCGTTCAGCTGGAAGAAGATCTGTTATAAGAGGTGTTGCTCCAACAGAAGGAGCTACTGCAGGAGGTGGTTCACCAGCCAGCAGAGCTTGGAGACAAATGATGGCTGCAGTGGTTCGGATTTCTAGTGATGATGAAGCCGAGCAGAGAGGGATGGGCAGAAGAGATAGTATTGAAACCTCTCGCCAAGGGGCTGCAAGGGGTGGCAGATGCTGCTCCACTGAGCCCGAGGAGGTAGAATCCGAGTGAAGGTGGGAGGAACTGAAGTCTTGAATCTCCAGAACACAATGTATCTTAGGAAGAAGCTATGGACAGCTTACTAGACCATTTATCTTAGGATTAGTAAAGTCTAGGAAGAGTAAAAGTGTCCTAGCATGGTTGTGTTATAGTAGGCCTAAATAAAGTTCTTGACTTCTCTATGATCTGTTTTGCAACCCTATGTGTTAATCTGAAAGTTAAAATGCTTGAACTATCCTTCTTGAATTAGCAGTGAGTTACATTTGAACCAGAGACTACTGTGATGAGTTAACTGTGGAAGGTGTTATAAGTCAGTTTTTTTTTTAAAAAAAGGGGGTGTTTGCTCTCGGGTACGATTGAAGTGGGATTGATCCTCACTTCCATTAGAAGACAACGGACAACCACCTATGCCACTAAGAAATGTTTGTCCCAAGCTGCGTAGAGGGTGGACTTATTTATTGTGGAGTAGATTAAGGATGGGGTTAATTAGGAAAAATTTAGTATATATGTAAAAAAAAGGGAGGGGCGAGGGTTGTGTTTTTTTCCCATTGCCATACAACCTAGCTTGGTGCAATCTTGATACATTTAGAAATTGAGTTGTGAGATGATACATTTACATTTTTGAATTACTATCCCTAAGGAGTTGCCAAAGCTAAGTACTGCTGCAGACAGGTTATGACAGGAAAGAAACACACACGCACCCAGTCAGCCAATGCGGAACAGATCTCTCATCCTGAAATCACCGAGGCTACGCCAACTGTGGTAGTGAATGTTATGCCCGAATTGTCGGCGGACGCAATAAGAGCTTTGAACGCATGGGCCAACCACCACACTCCTGAGGTCAACATTGGGGCAACCTCAAATGTGCGGGATGTAACTCTTACCGAAGGAAGGGGCACCATGAACCTTAGAACTCAATTTGCCGCTTTGCAAAAGATGCGGATGCCTACATTCGAGGGAGATAATGGTCCCGAGGAAGCAATCAAGTGGATGGAAGCGATGGAAAAGGGGTTCCGGATATCCAAGACTATGGAAACTCTTAAGGTAGAGGTGGCAACTACATTTCTGGGGGATGGAGCCTCGAAATGGTGGGGCAGTGTGGTTACCTGATTGGCAAGTCGGGGGCCAATAACTTGGAGCATGTTCTACGATGCCTTTTCACGTTACTTCATCCCTCCAGGGTGGCAGACCAAACAGATGGTGGCTTTTGATCAGTGTGCTCAATGTGTGGGGGAGACTATTCTACAGTTTAATACCTGGTTCCATGCTTTGGGAAGGTATTCACCTATGGTGTTGGACAATCCAACACTCAAGTTGCATCATTTTCGCCAAGGATTACTGAGTGTGAATAGAATGGCGCTTACAGGAGTTCTTACCACAGACTTCGATATGTTGTTGGATGCTGCTGTCCAGGTGGAAGCAGAACTGGAATGGCGCGAGGGGGATAATCGATGCCCACGAGGAAATGACGCTCGAGCTTCATTGACGGCAGTACCATCAAGAAAATTTTCACCTCGGGTCAACACTGCTCCAAGACCGACAAATGCTCGTGGGGACTGGTCAAACCAGCAATGCTTTACCTGTGGATAGCATGGACATGGAAGGGCTCGTTGCACAGTGAATGTGAACAACTCGTTGACTCGGTTTAGGGGGCAACCACCCCACCACTTCCTCTGGTTAACAATGCGGGCGGGGGTCCGCAGACTCCTATGGTGCCAGTAAGGGTGTTCGCCATTACACAGGAACAAGCTAATGGGATGGGCACATTCATAACAGGTAATCTAGACGCTTATGGGAGTTCTGCTTATACCTTGTTTGATAGTGGAGCTGAGCTGTCTTTGATATCTCAAGATTTCGTTACTAAAGTAAAGGCCCCATTAGTACCCTTAAAAGTTAATTACCTCGTGAGTTCAACTGCAAAGAAAGTTATGATAGCAACACAAGGTGTGAAGCAGTGTCCGTTAGGTATTGGTGGACGGGAGTTCTTGACGGATCTTGTGGTGGTAGATATTCAAGACTTTGATATAATATTAGGAATGGAGTGGCTGGCGGCAAATTACGCAACAATCGATTGTAGGGCAAAAAGTGTGCACTTTGAGGTGCCCAACAATCCTTTGTTCACCTATGCCAGTACACCCAAGAATTTTGCAGAGTCACGTCAAAGCTTAGTGTCCGCCATACAGGCCGAATGTCTAATTAAACAGGGTCATCCCACATTTCTACCAGTTTTATGTAGTGTCGGTAGTAAACCAGCCACCACAGAAGGAGTGGCCGTGGTGGAAGAATTTGAGGACGTGTTTCCAGAAGAGTTACCTCAGTTATCGCCCGACCGAGTCGTGGAGTTTTGGATTGACTTGGTGCCCGGGGCAGCACTGATCTCCAAGGTCCCATACAGAATGGCAGCACCAGAGTCGGTCGAGTTGAAGGCTCAGTTACAGGAATTGATCGATCGTGGTCAGATTAGACCAAGTGTATCACCCTGGGGCTCACCAGCCCTATTTGTCAAGAAGTAGGATGGAAGTATGCGCTTATGCATAGACTATCGGGATCTCAATAAAGTAAAAATTCAGAATATGTACCCCTTTCCCCGAATATTTGATTTATTTGACCAATTAGCCGGCGCCAGTGTGTTCTCAAAAATTGACCTACGCTCGAGTTACTATCAAATGAAGGTCAAGGAAGCGGATGTACCTAAAACGGCTTTCAGGACTGGTATGGACATTATGAGTTCCTAGTGATGCCGTTTGGGTTAACTAATGCCCCTGCAGTTTTTATGGATCTGATGAATCGGGTGTTCCACGAGTACTTGGACAAATTTGTGCTTGTGTTTATAGATGATATCCTGATCTATTCACCAAACCAGGAGCAACATGGATGACATTTACGTATGGTCTTGCAATGGCTGAGAGAAGAGAAATTGTATGGAAAAATCTCTAAGTGTAATATTTGGATGGAAGAGGTAGCCTTTTTGGGGCATGTCATATCTGGTAAGGGTGTGGCGGTGGATCCTACAAAGGTACAAGCCATGATGAAATGGCCTGAGCCTCGGAATGTCGCGGACATATGGAGCTTCTTTGGGTTGGCCGGTTACTACCGAAAGTTTATCAAGGGATCCTCAGCTTTGGCCCGACCTTTAACAAAATTGACTTAAAAGGGGGTAAAATTTGTCTGGGATGCTGACTGTGCCTCAAGTTTCTCGGTACTAAAACAACGGCTATCGTCAGCCCCAGTTCTGACACTACCATAGGCAGGGGAGGCTTATGTGGTATATAGTGACGTGTCAAAGGAAGGGTTAGGGTGCGTTCTAATGCAAAGGGATAAGGTTATAGCCAATGCTTCGAGACAGCTAAAAGGATATGAAGTCAATTACCCGACTCATGACCTAGAGTTGGCCACGGTTGTGTTTGCTTTAAAGATATGGAGACATTATCTCTATGGGGTGAAATGCACAATCTATACGGATCATAAGAGTCAACACTACATCTTTACACAAAAAGAGTTGAACATGAGGCAGCATAGATGGATGGAGCTGATTAAGGATTATGATCTAGACATTCAATATCACCCGGGGAAAGTCAATAGGGTTGCGGATGCACTTAGTAGAGTGGGAACGCTAGCCATGTCAGCCATGTTAGTAAGAGAATGGGAGAGTGTCGAGGTGGAGGTGGTGGCATCAATTGAGACCAAGATGGCAGCTCCCGCATTGGAACCCAATATAGTGAGCCTGATCAGGGATGCACAAGCGACTGACAGAAACATACAACAAGCCCTGTCAATGGAAGGTGGTGAACCAAATGTAATTGTTAGAACTCAGGATGGACGAATAAAGAAATATGGACGATTGTGTATTCCTGACAATAAGGAGTTGAAAACGGAATTACTAAAGGAGGTGCATTCGTCCACTACCACGATCCATCCCGGGGTGGCCAAGATGTACCAAGATATGAAGAAACTGTATCGGTGGCCAAACTTAAAATGTGAAGTCGCAGACTACGTGTCCAAGTGTTTGTCTTGCCAACAAATTAAGGCAGAGCATCAAAGGCCCGCAGGCTTGCTACAACCCTTAGATATACCAATGTGGAAATGAGAACATATAACCATGGACTTTGTGTCTGGGCTTCCGGTGAATGTGAAGCAACAGGATGCCATTTGGGTGATTGTAGATCGTCTCACTAAGTGTGCCCATTTTGTGCCGATAAACTTTTCAGCTACCTTGGATCAGTTGGCTAAGACGTACATAGCTCAAGTGGTGAAATATCACGGTATACCTGTCAGTGTAGTGTAAGATTGAGATCCTAGATTTACTTCCGGATTTTGGCAAAGCTTACAAACAGCACTTGGCACAACCCTAAAGTATAGTACCGCCTACCATCCACAGACTGATGGCCAGTCAGAACGGACTATACAAACCTTAGAGGACATGTTGCGAGCCTGCATTCTGAATTTTAAAGGCGCATGGGCGGAGTACTTACCGTTGGCATAGTTTGCCTACAATAACAGTTACCATTCGGTATTGGATATGGCACCTTTCGAAGCCCTGTACGGCCGGCACTGTCGATCACCAACATACTAGGATGAGATAGGGGAGAGACAAATCACTAGTCCTGAAATAGTACAACTAGCAAAGGAAAAGGTGAAACTTATAAGAGACAACCTACAAAAGGTGCAGGACCGACAGAAAAGCTAGGCAAATCTGAAACGAAGGCCACTCAAATTTAATGTAGCCAATAAGGCTTACCTTAAGGTGTCACAGACCAAGGGGGTAAACCGTTTTGGTAAAGGGGGTAAGCTAGGACCAAGATACGTCGGGCCATACGAGGTGCTCGGTAGAGTCGGAGAGGTATCCTACCGCCTGGCGCTACCACCACCCTTGTCCAGAGTGCACAATGTCTTCCACGTATCCCAACTATGAAGATATGCAGGAGATCCAAGCCACCTTTTAGAGATTGAACAATTCTCGATGACGGATGAACTCACTCGAGAGGAGGGCCCAGTAAAGATACTCGACACAAAGGTGGTCAATTTAAGGTCCCATCAGATCCCTTACGTGAAAGTGCAGTGGTCAAACTACGGTGAGGAGGATGCCACGTGGGAGACTGAGGCGCACATATGTTGGGAACATCCTTAGTTGTTTGCCAGTTTCGGAGACGAAACTCACTTTTAGGGGAGGAGGATGTAATGGTACGTAAATTTCAAAAGATTTCATAAGAGAATATTTATTTTGTCATGGGTAGTGAGTGACGATTTATCATATCATAATCAAATTTATTTCAAGTTAACGACTCGTTACCTAAAATTATACTATGTCTAATTTAGTATGGTATAGTATAGGTACATATGTGGAGGGTATACTAGTATTTGACCCTAAATTGTGTTACCTATTATGTATAACGTGATTAAGTGACCCAAAATTTCACACCCTAAATCCTAACTTGTAAACCGATTTGGGAAAAACGGGACTTGTCGGGCGAGGTGAGCTTCAGCTCTGGAGACGGACCGTTCAGAGGAAGGGGAAATGAAGGAACAGAGAGTTATTGGGTCGAATCGACGCGGCCGTTCGCCTAGCTGAGAGGAGGGAGCGTAATCATCTTCTTAAATGCCGCTGAAGTTATGCTGGATAGTAACGGCAGGATTGGTGTATAAGAACGCCATGAAGAAGGGGAGAAGGAACACCACAACTTTTTCGTTCACGATAACCAGCAGAATAGAAGAGTGGGAATCCGAATTCACTGAAGCAGAGGAGTAAGGAAGCCTTGTCGAAAACTGTAAGGAATTCTAGGGTTAGTGGGATTGTATAGGGGATTTTGAAGTTTAACCCTCAAATTGTTTTACAGAAAAAAACTGTCTGTTCAAACTGCCTTCCAATTTAACTCTATGATTGTTTACTCGGCTTGCCAAGCTCATGACTCTACATATTTTTTTATCCCCACAGAGACAGGATAGAACCTGGAGTAGGATGAATCTTGATGATGATGCCTTATGTCGATTATGAGCATGCTGTTTGAGTCTTCCCTTTGAACAATATTTTGTTTCTGAGTGTTAAGTTATGACTATTGTTTACTTGAAATAAAGGATTTGGTCAGACTTTGTATTTGTGTTGAAGCATCTGTTTAGTTTCTTTCTTGAATTGGCACGCTCTCTTAAACACTTCAAGGCATATATTTTGTGCCTTTACATACGCCTCACCTTTGCCACAGCCACAAAGTCCCAGATCAACCACCTACCGCTTCTAGATTTCAGCTCTTGCCTTCTCCTTCTCGTTCTCTCGCTAACCTCTCCCTTTTCTCCCGTCTTGCCCTAGCTCAATCCCCTCTCCTAATCCTCTTTATACTCTGCTATTCAATTGGCGATTTTGCCCCTCTTCCCCCTCCGTCGTACGGATGATGACGACCAGGAATTTGGCTTCTGATCAATCCCCCGCCAGAACTTATTTTGTGCCAATCATTGTAAGCCCATAGTTTACCCGACCTCCTTTATGGCAAATGAAGGGGGCTAGGACCAATTTACCCATTGACAAAGGTTTTAAACAATACTTAAACAGTTTAAACCCCTAATCAATTTAAAAATAATTAATAAAAATTTTAATTACAATAGTAAAATTTGTCGTACCTTACATCCCTTCCCCTTAATTAAGAGTTTCGTCCATGAAACTTGTCGCCTCTGGGATCTCGAAAAGATGTGGATATGCTTTTCTCATGACGTCACTTGCCTCCCAAGTGGCTTCCTCCTCAGATTGATTGCTCCACTGCACTTTCACATAAGAGACTTATCTATTTCGGAGTCGTACAATCCTGTGATCCACAATCTTACGCGGTTCCTCCACTCGGCTTAGATCCTCAGTGATAGGGACTTGTTCGCTATCCAATATATGGCTAGGGTCACTCACATAATGGTGAAGTTGTGACACTTGAAAAACATTATGCACTCTCGACAAATGAGGAGGCAGAGCAGTTGGTACACTACCTTCCCAACTCTTCCTAATATCTCACAGGCCCTATGTATAACCGACTCAGTTTGCCACCCTTCCTAAACCTTATCACACCTTTGATCGGAGAGACCTTCAAATATGCCATGTCCCCCACCGTCAGCATCAAAGGACGATGCCTCAGATCTTCCCAACTCTTCTGTCAGTCCTGAGCCTTCTTAAAATGTCTGGATAATGATAATCTTTTATTTGGCTTGCTGTAACAATTTAGGGTCTAAAATGTACTTCTCACTGACCTCTTCCCAATATAATGGGGATCGACAACGTCGTCCATAGAGAGCCTCGTATGGAGCAATACCCAAACTGTTGTGGTAATTATTGTTGTATGCAAACTCGACTAAGGGAAAACACTTCTTCCAGTGCTCCTTAAAGTCCATTACACACGCCCTCAACATGTCTTCCAAAGTCTGAATAGTGCATTCGGATTGCCCGTCCATCTGTGGGTTATAAGCGGTGCTAAGCCGCAGCTCTGTACCCAAACAATGTTGCAAAGTACTCCAGAACTTCGAGACGAACCGTGGGTCACGGTCGGATAAGATAGTCAAAGGTATACCATGCATTTTCAATATGTTCTCGACATACAACTTAGCCATCTGAGGCACCAAGTCCTTGAGGGTCATAGGTAAGAAGTGGGCACACTTTGTAAGCCAATAAACAATCACCCAAATGGTATCGTTTTTATCTCGCGGCATTGTTGGTATCTGGAGACCAAATCTATGGTGATGTGTTCCCACTTCCACATCGATATTTCCAACGATTGAAGTTCTCCTCCTGGCCTTTGAAGCTAGGCTTTCACCCGTTGACGGATCATGTACTTGGCTACAAAATCGGCAACATCATGTCTCAGGTTCGGCCACCAATACATCGTTTTTAGGTCCTGGTACATCTTAGTGATCCCTGGGTGAATACTGGTTCGCGAGCGATGTGCTTCACTCAAAATGTCCCTCTTAAGGTCCGGCTTGTCAGTAATCCAAACTCTCCCGAACTTTATCACTCTACCATTAACAAGTGCCCCCTGTCCTTCTCTCTCCCCCCCAGGCGCTTCCAATGTTTGTTGTATATTTCCATCTCTACGTTGAACCTCCCATATTCGATCAACCAAACTAGGCTCTACATACAACATCGCCATCTGCGTTGTAATAGAGTCCACCACTTCTACTTCCATTCCTTTCCATTCCCGTGCTAGTGTAGCGGACAAGCAAATAGTCCCCTTCCTACTCAGTGCATCCGCCACACGGTTAGCTTTCCTCGGGTAGTACTGGATATCAATATTATAATCCTTAATCAACTCCATCCATCGCCACTACCGCATATTCAGTTCCTTTTGGATGAAGACATATCGTAATCTCTTATGATCGGTGTATATGGTGCACCGAACACCATAAAGGTAGTGCCTCCACACTTTCAGGGCATGTACAACAACTGCCAATTCCAAATCATGGGTAAGGTAATTCTCTTCATACGCTTTCAACTGTCGGGCAGCATAGGCTATCACTTTATCGTGCTGCATCAATACGCACCCAAGCCCATTCTTAGAAGCATCATTGTATACCATATACTCCAGCCCCTCCTTGGGCAAAGCCAACACCGGGGCAGAAGTTAACCTCTCCTTTAATTCCCTGAACCCCCTTGCACACGTCTCATCCCAATAAAATTTTACTCCTTTCTGCATAAGCTTTGGAGTCGTGATATCCTGGAATGAACTTCAGGTAGTACCCAGCCAACCCTAAGAAACTACGAATCTCTCCCACCGTCTAAGGTTCAGGCCACGTCTTGACGATCTCCACCTTACTGGGGTCCGCAACCACACCCTCGACTGAAATCAAATGTCCTAGAAAGGTGACCTCCTTGATCCAAAATTCGCACTTCGAGAATTTAGCATACTTGGATTCCTCTCAGAGACGGGTAAGTACCATCCTCAAATGTTCGGCAAGTGCCTCGAAGGTGGGGGAGTATATCAGTATGTCATCAATGAACACCACCACAAAAGTGTCCAAATAAGGATGAAACATACGGTTAATCAAGTTCATGAAAACAGCAGGCACGTTGGTCAACCCAAAAGGCATCACCAAAAACTCATAATGTCTGTACTGGGTTCGAAAAGTAGTCTTCATCACATCTTCACTCTTCACTTTCATCTGGTAATATCCCACCTTGAATCTATTTTGAGAATATGCACGTGCCCGACAACTGATCAAATAAGTCATCAATCCGTGGCAAAGGGTATTGATTTCGAACAGTTACTTTGTTCAACTCGCAATAATTGATGCACAACCACATGCTCCCATCCTTCATTTTCACAAACAACACAGGTGCACCCCATGGTGACACACTGGGTCGCACCTGTCCACGATATATCAATTCCTGCAGTTGAACCTTTAGCTCTGCTAATTCTTTCGGTGCCATCCTGTAAGGTGCCTTTGACACCGAAGCAGATCCTGGTATAAGATCAATTCCAAACTCCACTTCCCTATCTGGCGATAAGTGAGGTAAATCCTCCGGAAACACATCAGTAAATTCTCGCACTATCGGTATATCCTCGAGTATCTGTTCTTGGTCTGGTGTGGTCACTAGAAATGCCAAGTACGCATCATGACCTCTATGAACTAGTCGCCGAGCTTGGATAGTAGATATTATCTCAATGACCGCTCGGTACCTTGTCTCCGTCGTCCCCTGATACGAAAAGGGCAACTTCCCCAATGGTTGGAATAGAATACTCTTGTGCCAATAGTCTATTTGGGCATAATTTGCGGACAGCCACTCCATTCCGAGTATAAGGTCGAAATCCTGCATATCCAAGATGGGATCTGATAATATCGTTATACCACCTAAATGAATCAGGCACTACAAAATACATCTCGTAGCTAGCGTTGTCTTCCTGACTGGATAGAAACCACACAGGGCACCGTCAACATACTAATCAATGCACGTACTCTATCCACATACTAGGTCGAAATAAACAACCAGGTGGCGCCACTGTCAAACAAAGCATACGCTAGACTACCATAAACACTCAAGTTACCTGACACCTAAATAAATCAATCCACGTGAAAAGTTATCATACTCACTTATTGACTAAATCAATTTTAACGACATAAGTAAAACAAGTAATGCATTCAAGGAATTCATGTCCCTCAAAACGTACCTACAATAACCTCGTCCATCCTTTCCTCAGCCTGCTCATGTGTGACTGGATATACTCTTGCCTGTCTAGGAGGAGGAGGTGGGAGTTGCGGTATAGGGCCCCTGGCAGCATGTGGCGCAGCAGCGGGAGGCCTAGTAGGGCATGTCCACTGTCACTGTCCCCTCTTCCCGCAATTGAAACATGTCATGTGCTGTCAGTCGTCTGTCCCACCTCCCTGACGGGATCTGGGGCCCGAGGGAGGGGTTGTGGGTTGCCTATATGGAGGCACAACAACAGGAGCTCGTGTCTCGGTGTATCTTACCCTCTTGGTTTCACTTTCTGTCTCCAACAGTTCTGGTTCTACACGCACTTCTGCATCCAGTAGTTCCTCAATTTAATTTGTCATCAACACTGTTCACTGCCACACAATATGTCCTCAATAATCCTTTCTGGAACCTGAGTATCTTCATAGCTGGGTTCTCCATAGTTTGGGTGACATACCGACCAAGTTCATGAAATCATGCGTTGTAGTCTAGCACCGACTCTCCAACCCGCTGAACACAACTCTCAAACTCCCACAACTTCTGAATCATCCAAGAATCGGGAATGTAGTAGCATCTGAACGCATCTCAAAATGCCCTCCAACTGTACAACCCATGATCCCGTAGACTTGGAGCTTGCTCATCAACCATGCCTCGGCACTACCTGCTAGATAGTATACCGCTACCTCCACCTCAAGGTCATCAGGTGTCTCACAAGAGGTCATGTTCTTCTCAATCTCTAGTAACCAATCCTCTGCATTCCCAGGGACTTTATCGCCCTTGAATATGCTAGTCCTCCGCTTGTGTATGGTCTCTTGTTGTGCACTCAGACCACGACACACATGCTGCACAACCAAATCTGGAACCATCAGAGTCGGGTCAGATATGATCGGTATACTTCTAGTTGGCATCCCAGTAGACGGTCCAGCCATGAATCCCGACGCCATCATAGTAAGTACTCGAAAAGTCTCAGCAGGTATCGTGCTCACTGACATTGGCATGGAAGGTTCAAGGGTCTTCCCTCGGCCTTCATGTGCCAGAACCATCCTCGTCGGTGCAGGCGGGTCAGCATGAGACATTTTCTTGTGGCTCGCCTCATCTACCGGTTGCAGGTTCCATCCGTGATGGTCTGATTGCACGCATGGTGCCTGCTCTCCATATCCTGTACCAATTCAAACAGTCATTATCGCATGTCCATCATATATTTACAAACCAAAACCTCCCATCTCTCCTGAGCGACCCAACAGAAGGTTGCCCTAAGCCTTGTTGATTTTCGTCAACGAGATTAGATGAAAACCTGACTAAACCTGACTTCGATACCAAATATAACAAACCCAAAATCTCGTAAGAATGGATTGGATTCGTTAGGGCAGTATGGGCCAATGGCCATACTCAAGCCCATTTCACTTACTTAAATAAAATGAATCAACACAAATAAAGTTTCACATCGAAGTATAAGTCCAAACATCAAGCGAGTAAGGGCCCATGCCCAAACAAAGTACTAACAACACGATAACAACATAAAGGACAAATGTCGAGTCAAAGCCCAAGTCCTTATTAAAATTTTCGAACTACAAGCTAAACTCCGAGAAATTACCCGAATGTGCCAGCAAGATCAATGCCGCTCCGACTTTGCAAGAAAAGCACGCGGGTAGGTTTGTGAGCCACAAGGCTCAGTAGGTGATCAAAAGTCGAGGGCGCACGTGAGCATATTGTGTTATCACATAATCATTCAAGTAATAGCATGAATACATAATCATCGAATGCCTTGCCCATGTTTATCCCTTAGAAAATCATGCTGCCCTAATCTAATCCACAAATGGCGCACATCAACACGATTTATACCCAAACACATCCCCAACAAAACATCATGTACAACGTAATCCTCACCCTTAACCGAATAGAACTACACAATTAACTTGCCATGAACCACCAATTTATAAGAGAAATATAAGTACATAATAAGTTTGTAAGGTCACCGAATCATGAATCATGACATGAATGGCACGAGACTTCAAACTAGGCGTTAACTCCCTCCTAAAACCGCAGAGCACCTGAAGGAAATCACCATTCATGATGGAGCTAATATCCAGTTCCATCCCTCTCTCGCCCCATTCCAGGCAATCGACTTCCCCAGTCCGTGACCACAAAACTGCAATCTCTTAACAACTCACGAATCCATCGCCTTCTTCCGTAATCAAACGAGTTTCACCAAACCAGACCTCAGCCGTGCACTGCTCATTTCATGATGTGCTTGACGATAACCATTCCAGCATTGCCAACCTCTCATTGCCGCTAGCCTTATCCGACACTCTCGCAGCCACACGACACATAATCAGAACGTACGCATCACCTTGCTCTGCCACCACCACTTACGATGTCTCGCTCACCTCTCATGTGCACTCTGCCGCTCGTCGGCAACTCTCAGTGCCACTCACAGCATCTCACCGGTATGCTCGAGCACTCTGCCGCTCGTCGGCCCCTCTCTTCGCCGCTCATAGTGTCTCACATGTTCTCCCGATCACTCTATTGCTCGTCGATTAACTTTGGAAAGGTGTGGGGGAGGGCAATTTTCCATGTGAAAATCACACCTAGTGAGCGTTTTTTCTCCAGAGCGACTTTATCAACTTCTGCCCCCGTGTTAAACTACATAATATCATTCTCTTAAAACATATAAGCTTAATAAAATTTGTGTACCTTACACAAACTACCCTTTGTCTACTTGGTGCTTCATGTAGGTACAAAGCTAAGAAAAAGCATAACATGGACCCCTGCACTGGAAAAATTCAAGAAAGTTTAGAAAAGTGAAAAAACACGACTCTCCAAGTTGGTTATAGAGTTGTTCTTATTAATTTTGTCCTCACTACTTTACAATGCTACTATTTTTTGTACCTCAAGCCTCCTAAGACTGTTATTTACCAATTTGAAATAACTCATTAGAAAAAAGTGGGCGAAAACAAGGACATCAGAATTGTTCTTTGATCTCTTGGCATAAAATTTCTCTTCTGAAAGAAAGAGGTGTAGTAATCAGAAGTTTGGAGGCTTTAACAAATCCACGTTGTGAAAATGAGGTAGAATCTTGAAAAAGAATGAGGACGTGTGGAAATACGTGACAAGATAAAGATATAGAGATAAGGGTGTAGTTAAAATAGGGTTTTTAAGGGAACTAAAACAGCTTGGACGGGTGCAAATTAGGTGAACTTATGACTAATAGATCTTGAATTCAAGTTCCACCAGGAGCACTTGACCAAGCCTAATCCAAAGGAGTCTTTGCGCTGGATATAGGGTTGTAAACGAACTAAGTTTGAACGAACATCCTATGTTCGAGCTCGGTTCGTGAGCTTAACGAACAAGATCGAGCTTGTTCTTTAAGCTAAACGAACCAAGCTCCCTGTTCGAGCTCGGTTCGAACTTGTTCACGAGCTGCTCGCAAATAAGCTTGTCTGTTGTACCTGTTCAAGCTAATTTGCGAGCTCGTTCGTGAGCTTGACTCGTTTTACATGTTCGAGTTCATTTCCTATTTTACAAAACACTAAACAAGTAGTACATAAAACTATAGTCCAAAATCAACCGTCCAAAAACTACA
Organism: Pinguicula primuliflora; assembly: GCA_025802335.1. Lineage (NCBI taxonomy): Eukaryota > Viridiplantae > Streptophyta > Magnoliopsida > Lamiales > Lentibulariaceae > Pinguicula > Pinguicula primuliflora. The sequence continues at coordinate 19,445 of JAOYMZ010010585.1, forward strand.
ATGTTAAAAGTCCATAAACACAACACACAATAAGATAAACCATATAAATCAACTATCTAAAACGACATAATAGTTCACAATGGGAGAATGAATTTTCATATGATAGAAATCTGCCTCTGTTAACAAAATAATATAGTTAGCATTGTTGTAAGCTAATACAAGAACTCCGTAGAATTTCAAAAAATGAATTTACCTGTTGAACTACGCAAGTATGAAATCAATCAGTTACAACAATTTCATCAAGTATTTGTGATAAATCTTCCGAAAGATCCTACATAAATGATTAAGAGTAATAAGTATGAAACAACTAGAACAAAATATGAGAAATAAGCAAATCGCAATTTTCTTAGTCTATATTTTTTCAATCCATGCAGCTCTCGAGTCCAATCATCAGCACATAACAACATTTCCACATTATCAGTGGATAGAGAAGCACGATAATTATCAATCACTCTTTCACCAGCACTAAATGTTGCTCTGATACTACACTTGTAAGAGAAATGGATAAAATATCTCTAGCTACCTTTGATAAAAATAGAAAATCTCAGTCTCTCTCCTTTCCACAAACCAAGAACATCGACATTCAAAGTCACATCATATTTGTAAGTACCCTCCTTTAAATAGACGTCAAGTTCTGATATTCTACCCGGTGACTCATCAATTTCATCCATTTTCTTCATGATCTTTTTTCTCCACTCAATACCTTTCTCCCAATTTCAACACTACAGCCCACACTCTGACTCGAATAAGATTCATCACTTCTTTGTGCAACCCTCACTCCAAAATTATTCTCTCTGCCATGTGCAACAACATATTTAGCATAAAGATATGATAATAATCCCTTAATTTTTTTGATTTTGTCCTCTGAATCTTCTCCATAGAGAATGGGATATGTAATATCTATCACCTTCATCTTAAACCTTGGATCCAAGATAGCAGCAAAGGACAATACAGCATTACATTTACCCCAATACTTGTCGAACCTGATAGTCATAGCAAGAGCCATAGTCTGAATAACATCAGAAAAACTAAGGAATTTTGTGTTGAGGAGCACTTTAATGTGTAAGTCTCATACATTAGTCGGGAGAGTACACTCTAGGATACTGGGAAGGAGCGAGAATAATTCTTCTATTTTACCTACTTGAAAAGGCAACTGAAAGAGGAATCTACAAGGTTGGTTACAATCACGGTGGGAATTGAGGGTAGGTGATGGGAAAAGAGTCGTGTTTTGAAAAAATCAATGGGCAGGATACACTAAATTTGTTCTGAAACATGTGTTGTCCCTCTTCACATGGGTCATCCAATAAGTTGAAGGAAAATTCAAAGGAGGAGGCTTCACATTTCAAAAAAGGTGGCTTCTGATGTCAAAAAAGGTGGCTTCCTGTATGTATTGCTGCTGCCTCTTGCCTATAAATAGGAGGCGATTCTTCAGTTCAAAAACAACACCAACGAGAGAACAAGCACCAACGAAAAAGAAGAGTTTTCTTGTGTGAGAGAGAGTTTCGAGTTATTTAGTGTGTTTCCTAAATTGGGGGAGTGACAAAAATATTGGAGAAATATTTTTGGGTAGATCTCCGGTGTTGGTTAATCTCTAGAAGTTCTAGAGAAGGCTCTCTTGTACCTACTGTTTTATAGTGGAAGAATTGTTCGGAGTTTGTCCCGTGGACGTAGTCCAAAATTAAGGGTAAACCACGTTAAATTCTCGGTGTCCATTTATTTTCTGCACCTACCAGATTTCTCCATTATTATTATTTTATCCGCTGC
>JAOYMZ010010596.1:0-21207 GCA_025802335.1 Pinguicula primuliflora
ATTGCAGCAGAGGCTAGAGCTTTCTCTTACTTTATAGCAGAAGCTTGCTTAATAGATATTCCTCTGACCAAAAAAAAAAAGATATTCCTGATGGACAAGGGGCAAGTAGATTAGACAGTATCTTGATTAGTGGAGAATGGGCTCAACAGTGGCCAAATTGGATCCAAACTACACAAGACAGGCAACTCTCGGATCACTGTCCCATTTTACTTGCTGCAGAAAATAAAAACCACCATAGACTTGTGTGTGATCCTGAAAATAATTCCTTCGGCAGAGTGGGTATTGATAAGCAGTGTGCTAAAATATAGTCTTCAATTAACATTTCATTTTATTTGCGGTGTTATTCAGCAGGAAAAAGGATCCTGCAAGGTAGCTCCACGCTTAACGTTAGCAAGTTTATTTACATGATAACCCAATATTGATATAGGTTTTGTATTGTCTGGATAGAAAGTGATGTTTGCTGCTGCCTCCTAAATCTGGATACCTTTTCTAATAGTTTATTTGGATATTCTTAATTTTGTCAACAGGCTATTAGAGTTGAACATTGTGAGCGAGTTCGTTTGATAGTTGCTGCCAAACATATATGTATTGCAAATTGTCGTGAATGTATATTCTTTTCGGGGGTTAACCACCGACCACTGATGGTTGGCGATAATCATAAATTGCTGGTAACACTCACTTTGTGGAGCTAAGACATTCCCTTGGTTTAACCCTCTCATGGTTTTATGAGATTTCTTAGCATTTGAAGTGCATCAATTTGTTGTGCAACAATTGAACACTTTTTTGTCAACCTTGACAAAAGGTGTTGAGTTAATGTATCACATGATGCTACACTGTGCTTTGGCATACAAAATGATTAACTTGATTTTTGGCAGGTGGCTCCATATAATGTATTCTACCCTCATCTGGATGAGCACTTGAATCAAGCTGGAATTGATGCTAGTACCAATAGATGGGATCTGCCATGCGTCTAGATCCAGATCATTTTACCAACTTTCTGGCAAGTGTCCATTGGATTTCTTTTAACATCAATGTGTGGTGATTCATGCATTCTGCATTATGGTATTGCTTATGTGATCTGTGAATTTTTTTTACCCAAACCTGCTATATAAGCTTGGTCCTCATTATGCGGATCACATTAGTGTGCGCTGTGTTATTTTCTGTGCTTATGCTAAATTACTTTTAATCACAGATCCCGAACGGGTTGGGAACTGAACAAGCTGGTGCCACCAACGATAACTCCTTTTCTTTACCTGATCCATACCTTACCTCTCAGCAAAAAAATGTATGTATGTCCAAGTAATGGCTAATTGTAATTTTGTACTTTGACGGATCCGAATTTAGTAGTGCATAGGGCAATGGTTCTCTGCTCTGGAGAAGGTGATAGGCAGAGCGGACTGTGTGGCGCCCATTTATAGTATAATGTCAGGTCCATACATCATGTCTTGCGGGGTGAGAGAGCTCTAGGGACAAAACTGAATCAGCGACTGGTGGGGAAAAAATAGAACGCACTAGTCTCTCATTCCATTTTCTCTTAGGCGTAAGCAATTGACTCACCAAAGCATTTAGACCAAACAAATCATTCAGACGTTGACCTTGGAATGTAGGTAGTAAGAGAATCCATCTATCTTGAAATATCCTCGTCGAACGACCATCCCGGATCAACTTCCGACTTCCCATGATGAGCAAAGGTCATGTCTCCAAGAGACTACACCATGTTCATGAGGGACACACCCCAATCTCGGCACCAAAGAAATCAGTAGTAGGAAAGTACCTTGCTCGCAAAATTCAGGATAATAGAGAACCCGGATGAGTGAGAAGACGCCATGACTACTTCTCAACATCGCGAGATTAAAAAATCGTAGGTCTCGAAACCCAAGACCTCCCCCATCTTTCGGCGTTGCCAGCTTATCCCAGGTGAACTAATGCATCCCTCTTTTGTTCTCGGTGCTTCCCCATCAAAAGTTGGCCGTCATACGCTGCATGTCAAGGAGAATTTCATCCGGGATTTTAAAGCATGACATGGCATACGTTGGCATGGATTGAATGACATATTTGATAAGTACTTCTCGTCCCGCCTTTGACAGAAACTTTTCTTTCCATCCCTATAATTTCTTCCAAACCACATCTTTCAGTGATCCAAATTAACACCTATATTTGTGAACTATATTAACATGTATCTGTGAACTATAATTAATGAAACATTTTTATCAATGAGCACATGTTAGTAAATAATTTATTACGCAAATTAAAATGCAACAATAATAATTTCAAACTAAATGACATCATAGAATTTTTCAATAATAAAACTTCTCTAAATTCATAGTCTTCATATTTTTATACTTCTCAGTAAACTTCGCTTTGTCGTCCACCATAAGTAAATGGGTCGTTGGATCAATAAGCGCATTATTTGCCTCCAAAAATGCTTTAACACAAAAATACTGCATCTCCCACCATGAGAACGGATTCTTAACTTGATGAGGATTAGGGGGATCAACGGCAAATGAGTCACAGGAAATAACAAAACACCTATGCAAAAATTCAGGCCTAAATCTGGAAATAGAACTTTTACGAGGCCTAAATCTGAGTAGCGAGGTTCAAAAAAAAAGAATAAGTAATAGAACTTATACGAGGAAAAGCAATAATTTTTTAAATAAATGGTAAAGCAAAATTAAAATTTTAAGAAACACCATATATGTCAGAATTTAATGTATGGAGAATAAACAATAGCATTATTATTTTCATAAAGTCGTCCAAGACCCAAGTACCTTATTTTTTTGTTCTTGTATGTTTACCAAACCAAACCATCATATTTAATTAAATTGATTCGACAATGTTGAAAAACATAATTAATTCCGGATAAAAATCCATCCCTTTTTAAAATGGATCCCCTCCCGCACTCCTCTCCACCACCACTTTTACATAATTGCACACACACGCACAGACAACAGCAAAGGTTTTATCTGCTGCTCTCCTGGAGTGCAGTCATATGACGAATGGGATGATGAAAAAGAATCGGATCATTCGCGGCTGATAGAGGAAGAGGAGGTGAATTCTAGTCGTCTTCGGAAGAAACTTCGGGTAAAAGTGTGAAACTGAACACGTTTATTGCTGTGCTGCTGCGAGGAAATCTAAAAAAAAAAAAATAGTTGCTTTCGCATGTGTAGATGCTGATTTACGGAATTCGCTTGTCATGAATAGATCTTTTGCCGTACCTTTTGTTCTAATGGAGTTCGTTCGGTGTCGGTTTTGATTGTTTGAGTAGGAGATACATTTATTCTTGGTTCTGGCAGTTAAGTTTATATTCAAAATCGATCTACCCGACTGACGGTTACTGCTAATCTACCACTATGATATAAACTGTCGGTTTTAATCGTCATTCTATTTTGTGATTCTGAAATTACAGCAGAATTTTTGCTTGTGCGCTATATCGTCGACATTGTTGGAGAGAAAAATTGAAGTTTGTAGAAAATGTTATGTTTTGTTGTTCTTGCTACCATATCTTAGCCCTGGAAACAAACCACACCAGGTTCTTTTTCTGATTATCTTGGTGCCTGACACATTGATTAACTTAATTGTGTTTGCTCTTGATACTTCGAAATTTGTTGTTTCATCTCTTTCCTCCTTTTAGTTTCGTTTTTGTTCTTAAATTTGTTAGCTCAATTTATGCTTAATCTTTGAGAGCCTCTCTCAGTCCCTAGATCTGAGTTGCTAGATCACTTATTTCCGATAATGAAGATTGTTTACTCTATACTTTTTTGTTAAGCATTCAATAAGGTGCAGAAAAAATTGCATGTGTTTTGCTTCTCTCACTGCTTCGTTCTTTGTCTTGTTAGGTGAGGGGGAAACTATAGAGAATGAGGGAGATTGAGAAGAGAAGGGGCTCAAATAATAAAGATGAAGGTCTTCCTGCGAAATCCAATACAAGAGATCGAAAACTGCTGGAAAAGAATGGCAGGAGAAATTTTAAAGAAAAAGAGATTGGCACCAGGCCTTCATCGGGTAAATCGAAAGCTACTACATTAGTGAGTGTTATAAAACCTGGTACAGAGGCGTCCAATGTTTCTGATGATATGGACAAGCCATATGATGATGATACTTCCATGTCTAAGGATGATGATTCTCAGAACCTTGAATTGGATGACATATGCAATGGAAAAATTAATGATAATTCGAGCGATATGGAAATTGTGGATGAATCTGATGCTGAGAACGCAACTGATTTAGTTTCTTCACATGGAGAATCAGGGACTACTGATGAGGGTGGAAAACCAGAAGTTGGCCCCGAAAAGCTGTTAAAAAACCTTTCATCTGATGGATATTCTCCAAAGAGGTCAAAACCCGTCAAGGAAGAAAATTCTAAACAGATCGAAGCATCTAACGGTACAGTAACAGAAGGGACTAGACTTGAGAAAGTGGCTTCTAAATCAGTGGCCAAAAGTTCATCTGATAATTTGAGAAACATGAAAGTCCACCCAAAACCTCGGTCAGATTTCGTTGATGTAGCTGATCGCCAACCAGTTGAAAAGGATGAAGTGTCAGAGATCCTTGCCGACACTGACAATGGTGCTCATGTCCTGTGCAGTGATGAGGAAGCAGCGAAGACTGAGAAAATTGGCAAGGAGGAAGATATGGCTGCAGATAAAAAAATTGAGGACATGGAAACTAGGATCAAGAAACTTGAAAGTGAACTGAGAGAAGTTGCAGCATTTGAAATTGCACTTTATTCCGTGATACCTGAACACGGTAGCTCAGTATATAAAGTCCACACACCTGCAAGACGCCTTTCTAGGCTCTACATTCATGGTTGTAAATACTGGTCTCAAGATGAACGAGCTTCGATGGCTAGAAATACTGTTTCTGGGCTTGTTTTGGCTGCAAAGTCCTGTGGCAATGATGTTTCCAGGTGAGTAATTGCAGTTTTTTCTACGAAGTATAGCTACTTCTATGTTGTCAAAAGGTTCTTAGTGTCTCACCTCTTTCTTCTTATGAGATTGACTTTCTGGTTGTCGAATGCTGTTGTCCTGCGGGAACTCTTATCTCAAGTTTTCGGGAGTTCCTGTCCCTCTAGTTCTACGATACTAGAATCCAATGCAGTTGAAGCCAATTCTTCACCAATGAAATGGAAGATTATCAACGGAACTGAACTACTGAATAAGCAGAAATATCTACAGTTATTTGATGATTGGCAAGAGACAAGAACGTTCACCGCAGCCTTGGAAAAAGTTGAATCCTGGATATTCTCTCGTATAGTTGAGTCCATATGGTGGCAGGTGAATACCCGTAGGGGCTCCTTTTGCCAATATATAATATGCTCAATTAACTGGTGAATATTACCATCTCAACATTGTTGTTTTCCAGATACAGATTTCATTATATATACTTAATGCTTGAAAAGTTCATGTATGTAGCTGGTTATTACATTTGTAAAATTTCTGTTGTAAACTACTTTTTCAGACCCTGACACCTAATATGCAACCATCTGTTGGTGGCATCATTGCCAACAGAGCAACTGAAAGATTACTTGGTCCAGTCCTTGGTGATCGGAAGCAAGGTGACTATTCCATTAACCACTGGAAAAATGCATTCCATGATGCCCTCAAGAGACTCTGTCCAGTTCGAGCAGGGGAGCATGAATGCGGCTGCTTACCGGTTTTGGCGAGGAAGGTGTGCCTTCCTTGTGTGCATTTGATGTGGGCTTAAGTTTATTCAGTATGCATGTACGTGTGTTATGTTATGTCAGGTGATGGAACAATGCGTTGGGAGGCTTGATGTCGCGATGTTCAATGCTATTCTCCGAGAGTCAGTCCACGAGATTCCTACTGATCCTGTTTCCGATCCAATTGTGGACTCCAAGGTGTTACCTATTCCTGCTGGAGATCTGAGTTTTGGTTCTGGTGCTCAACTAAAAAATTCTGTAAGTGTGCCTTGCTCCTACCATAAACTAACTTCCATGGTTTTGCATTGTGGTAGGTGTAGAGTTCTAATTTTCTCCCTTTCACCTCCTTCAAATTGAAAATTTTCACTGTTCATGATTTTCGTTACTACAGTCTTTGTAGACAACTCATTCTACTATCCATCAGACTATACTTTGATTAAGTTCTTTTGTTCAAGACATGAAACCATGCACTATTTATCCAAGTTAAGATAATGATCTAACAATACTCAGGTTGGCAACTGGGCGAGATGGCTGTCTGATTTTCTAGGCATGATTGATGATAGTTCTACCATTGATGGAAAAGAAGACCATATTAGTGGTAACCGTGATGGTAACAGTAATGAAAAAGGAACTGGGGGACCGAAAACCACCTTCCCACTTCTCAATGCCTTGAGTGATCTTCTTATGCTACCCAAAGATTTACTCCTGGATCGAACAGTCAGAACGGAGGTAAAAAAAAAAATGGAAATTTATTGTCACTTTATACTTGCGTCTTTGCATTTCTTTGTTATACAGATTGTCCTGTTCGATATTCTCTTTATAGGTCTGTCCATCAATCAGCATCCCATTAGTTAAGCGAATACTCTGCAACTTCTCTCCTGATGAATTCTGTCCTGATCCTGTTCCAGGAACTGTGCTAGAGGCATTGAATGCTGAGGTATGCTACTCTTCACTGTGTCAAGTATAACTGCTTTTCCTCTCAATACATATTGATCCTCCCTAACATTCTGGCTGATGCGTGTATTTTTCGTATTTGTTTCCGTCTGATCCCGATAACAGTGACACTCAATTTACCTCTCACATGTTGCTCACTTCTCGAATCCCGCGTTCTTAAATCTTCTTATTCCAGTTATATAATCACTACTTGTTAGTTTCAAGGCAAAAAACAAGTGAATAATTTACTGCACGGTTTACAACCAAGCTGCTAATTTCCTGGTCTTGTTATCATCGCACATGTTATCTGTTAAATGACTCCATTCCCTTTGCTGCACTAGCAGTGGATTATAGATCGTAGATTGTCTGGAGGCTCTTCCAGCAGCTTCCCTTATGCGGCTTCACCAGTTTTGTACACCCCACCTTCCTCTCTAGATGTATCTGAGAAAGTTGCAGAAGCCAGTCCTAATTTTCCCCAGTCACGAAGTACATCGTTCATGCATAGGAAGGGTTACACCAGCGATGAGGAACTAGATGAACTTGAATCTTGTCTCTCATCCGTTATCAGCAAATCACCATCATCTCTTACAACAGCTAAAACTAATGGGAGAGCCAGTAGAGAAGATAAAAGAGTTAGAAGAAGCAATGCTAGGTATGATCTCCTTCGTGAAGTCTGGAGATCCGCATAGAGCGAATGCGTGCTGGATTCATTCTGTACAACTTCACATTTCACACGAACATAAACCCGGGATATGAAGGAGACAAATATCTTCTGGTTCACTTGTAAATCTGACTGGATAACATGTGTTTCGACGTTAAACACCTTGTCCAGTTTATGAGAACAGAATCCATTACACCACATGCATGTTTACATTGTTATTCACAAGCTACAACTCCTATCAATACAACAATGCGATGTTTCTACCTTTCTGTAATCAGTAAGCAGGACTTCTTACCTCCTGAATATCAAGCTGATGCTCTGCTACTAAAATACAAGAATCACTCTCCAGAGATGACCCGAAGCTTCGGTTCTTGGAGGAGTCTTTTGGTGAATTGAGGATGCTGGTTGTACATTGAACATCTGGGGTGATACCCACTTTGTCAATCTCATGACGAGATGGAGACAAATATACCGCCTAAGTACTCGATTAGGAACGCCTAAGCGGTCTAGGCGTTCAGCACCCTGATCCTTACGAATAACCCAGCGCTTTCTCTAACACTGATTAGTAAAATGCCATCCAAAAAGAAAAGAATTTAAACCATTACTTCTTTCTTTCTTTCTTTTATGCCTCATTTCACAATGTTCATGAATGAATCCCAAGATCAAGATAGAGAGAAAAATAAATTGCATAAACGTTCATCTTGTGAATGAACTAGATTTTCAGTTAGTCCATACAATCTAAATAAATTGCATAAAGGACCCTTCCAAGTAATTTATAGTTTAATGTAAAAACAAAAACTCCAGTCAATTTAAAACAAAAACTCAAGTTTAATGTAAAAAAAAAGAGTAGTACTATGGGTACCCCATTTGTATACTTTTTTTAAACATACCTAGGTGGTACATGGTGTGTTTAATATGATGTCCAATTAAATTCTTCATCTATTAGCCACATCATGTGCCACCCAGATGTGTTTAAAAAAAAGCGTAAAAACCAGTCCGTTTAAGTGATTAGGAAAGTTGATTCTTGTCTATATATATATATATATATATATATGTAACACTTCTCGCTTTCAAGACAAAGTCTTACGTTTTTCCCAACTTGTCCGGACTTTCGTCTCCTAGGCTGGCAAACTCCATAGGGCTTGATGGCTTCTTCATCAAATCACAAAATCCTTCGACGCTGTCCGCAAATCTTTTCTTTTCCTCCTCCTGATTGGTCGATCCTACCGCCGGATCTACTCCAATCCATCGCCTCAGCCCTTCAGAGCCTCGTCGATTACATCCGATTCAGATCTGTCTGCCGTAGCTGGAACGCCGCCGTTATGATTGACCGTCGTTTCCTCCCTCGAGAATTACCATGGCTTATGCTTCCATTCACTTCCTCCTCTTACGAGCAGCACCGTAGCTTTTTCAATCCCTTCACAAATATCCACTACCGTTTGTTTCTGCCTGAGGTTTCGCCAAACCACCGCATCGTTGGATCTTCCCCGTCCGGCATCTGGGTCCTCATGGACGAATCCCCTAAATTGATCGCCATTAATCCCCTCACACGGGAGAAGTTTCCTCCTCCGCCCTTCCCAACAGTCGACATATTAAACGGGTGGTTATCGAAACCGCCAAAGTATTCCAACGGAAGACGTAGGGCTCCCTATTATTTTAATGAGTAGTGATACATTTACATAATGTAAATGTACATAATTTATACATAATCCACGTAGACGTCTTTTTGTCAGACATTGGTTGCACAATTGGAAAGCCCACATATTGTAGATGAAAACGCCCATGCTTTGGTCCGGTTTCCGGCGACTTCGTCGCCGGAAATTTCTAAAACCCTATTTAGGACTACTTAACCCAAGGGGATTTATAACCCTCCATTAAACGGTGATTGCCTCGTCGGAATATCACCAAAACTTGAACATATGCAATTCAATGTATGTGCTTTCCAATGGTGCGACCAATTTCGAGAACGGATGGCTAATTGTATCTCATAATTGCATTATATACAAATTATGTACATTTACCTTATGTAAATATATCATTTTTGTATTTTAATACTTTGGAGGAAATGTACGCCTGTTTTTTCAATAACGTGATTCTGACTCACGATTCTCAAGACCCAAGCAAGTTTATAGCTTTTGCGGTGCCAACTCACTTTTTTACGGACCTCGTTTACTGCAAACAGGGAGATGTGTTGTGGAGAAACGTCTATGGAACTCGGGAATATTGTGAAGCCGCAATCTGGTTCAGAGGAAAACTTTACCTTGTTGATGAATTTGGGTCACTGGCCATATGTGAATTCAGCCATCATCAGGACGACTCGCCGCCAGTGGTGGAGTTTATTAAATCTGACCAGGATAGAGTAGTCGGAGGTGGATGCCATGGTTATCACTGGCCATATGTAAGGGTTTATTTGGTGGATGCCATGGACGAATTGCTCATGGTGAGAAAATATTCTCCGAGATCAGCGAAGGAGTTCGTGAAATTTGATGTCCTTAAGTTTGATTGGAGCGCCAAAGAATGGAGGGCCATGGCAAGTTTGGAAAATCGAATTTTATTCTTGTCACCGCAACCGCATTGCTCATTTGCTGTTTCCAGCGATTCTTATCCAGGTTGGGGAAAAGAAAGTATAGTTTTGTTTAAATCTAATTATCCAGATTTTGAGGCGTTGATATTCAAAATGTCTGGCGGATTGATAAAAGACGTGGCTCCATTTTACAACGGGAAGTTACTGTATCCAATCTGGTTTACTCCAAATTTACGCTAAAGTGTGTGTTGTGATTGTAGTTGAGCCTTACTTTTTTCGGCAGGCGATTAGATGTTTGGTTAAAGTTATTAATCTCCCCTGTATCTACCGCAGATTTCTCTTCTTCTGGACTGCTGAAGTAAAATTAATCAAATCAAGGCTGTTATGTTGGGATTTCTGGATTGATTTAGTCTTTTTTTTTCCATTGTGATAGTGAATGTTTTCATTGTTATATTTTATTTCCTCTATTTTTAATGTTGGTAGGCTACATCTATATTTAACTGTCATCTAGGCTCTACATTCATGCTTGTAAATACTGGTCTCAATATGAAAGAGTTTCGATGGCTAGAAATGCTGTTTCTGGGCTTGTTTTGGCTGCAAAGTCCTGTGGGAATGATGTTTCTAGGTGAGTAATTGCAGTTTTTTCTAAAAAGTATAGCTACTTCTATGTGATCAAAAAGTTCTTAGTGTCTCACCTCTTTCTTTTTATAAGATTGACTTTCTGGTTGTCGAATGCTATCGCCCTGCGGGAACTCTTATCTCAAGTTTTCGGGAGTTCTTGTCTCTCTAGTTCTACCGTACTAGAATCCAATGCAGTTGAAGCCAAATCTTCACCTATGAAATGGAAGATTATCAACGGATTTGTGATGTTGATCCAATTTTGCAATTTGCGCCAGATTTGAGCTGAGATCGGGCAATTGACGAAGATATGCATCATCGTTTCAACCCACTAAATCCTTGTTAGTAAACAGCCCCTAGGTATCCAAGTTAAGATAATGATGATCTAACAAAAACAATACTCAGAATGGCATCTGGGCCAGATGGCTGTCTGATTTTCTTGGCATGATTGATGATGATAGTTGTACCATTAATGGAAAAGAAGACCATATTAGTGGTAACCGTGATGGCCAAAGTAATGAAAAAGGAACTGGGGGAACGAAAACCACCTTCCCTCTTCTCAATGCATTGAGTAATCTTCTTATGCTACCCAAAGATTTGCTCCTGGATCCAATGCATTGAGTAATGATAAATTTTGCTTTTGCTTACCATCTTCGTTTGGGAATCCATATTACACCACATGCATATTTACATTGTTATTCACAAGCTACATACAGTTCCTATCAATACAACAACGAGATGTTGCTGCCTTTTAGTAATCAGGAAGCAGGACTGTTTGCCTCCTGAATATCTAGCTGATGCTCTGCTACTAAAATACAAGAATCACTCTCCAGAGACGACCCCAAGCTTGGGTTCTTGGAGGAGTCTTTTGGTGAATTGAGGATGTTGGTTGTGCATTGAACATCTGGGGTGATACCGACTTTGTCAATCTCGTGACGAGATGGAGATAAATATTTGGCCACTGTAATGAAAAGGGCTGATCCATCATGCAGTTCTGTCACACTCTGCAGTCAGAAGATGGACCGTTACTGTACTTGTGCATGTATTAGTAGCTCTATTCTAGAAGTCTGATCGCCTATCCCGCCTAAGTGCCGCCCCCGAATACACCTAAGTACCCTCTTAGGGGCGCCTAGGCGTTGCTTAGTAGAATGGGATCCAAAAAAGAAAAGAATTTGAAAATGAATATGGAACCTGTATTTTTCCTTTCCCAAAAGTTGTGTGTCCAACAAGAACTGCTCGACCATTGTCATGGAGCGCCCCTGCGAGAATCTCACTTGCACTTGCACTTCCTTCGTTCACCTGTTGCAAAAGGGAGAAGACAGTTTGTTGTTACCATCTCCAAGTTGAGCCAATCTTGCATCTATTCGTTTCGTTCTTCTTTAAGCTGCATGATTTTGTTTCCACCAGTTCATGATTCTTAACTTCCACAAAGATATCTTCAGACCTTTCCATTCCATCCCTGGATAACTGCATTTCAACATCTTAAACTTACGAGGACAACAAGGGGATCGCGTGTAAGAGCATGCCCGTCGATCATGTTGATAGGAAGCATATTTCCATCTCTATCGATTGTGTTCACAAGGGTGCCAGTCCCCTCGAGCCAAATCTGAGCAACATCAAGGCCAGCTTTCACCAATCCGCCCTGCACATAATGAAATGGCACGTTGAGAAACGAAACATGTAGTACTGGATGAAAATAACTCTGGCATTGGCGTACCGGATTGTTTCGGAGATCCAATATGTATGATTGCACACCTTGGTTCTCCATCTCATGAACTGCGTTCTCCATCTCCATGGCAGCAGTCTGCCATATTTATAACACCATTACTTTTTTTTTTCTGCCCCATTTCACAATGTTCATGAATGAATCCCAAGATTAAGAGAGAAAGAGAAACATGGTTGCCTGGATATACCTGAGAAAATGTGGACAGCTTTACATAACCTGTTTTTGATATGTGGCCATCACGCATTTTGTGAGGAATGATGGCACTAGACACCGAAGAGAGTTTAATAACTTCACGAGGTATATTAACCTTCAGAAGAATTAATCAAGTGTTAGTGTCCCCAGATAGCAGATACCTATAATATACATGGAGTAATCTCTGTACCTCTTTGACGCTTGAACTGCCAGAGTCATCTACCTGAAAAATACGATGCCGTATAGTACAGTTAGACAAATGATGGCTTAAGCACAATTATAGCATAGCCTCAGGCATCAGTTACAGTGTTTTCATGCTGAAGAAGGGTAATTCCCAAGCTCAAGTACAAGAGCATGGTGCTCACAGTTTGAATTTTCACGGTCACACTTGTTCCGACTCGTCCCCTGAGCTTCTGGGCAGCTGCTTCACTTGCCACACCAACAAGTTTTTCACCTAATAAAGCTCCAGAAACGTCATGCATAATCATCATCATCATGTTGCATGTTTACATATCTAGCTGAATTTATCATTTTTAGTTCGGGTTTCATGTATTCTCCTCAAACTGGGAATGATAGAATCAGGACAGAAAAAGCTTGCGACACACCATTTATTTCCATTATCTCATCTCCATCATGTATCCCTGCACGCGCAGCTGGGCTGTTCTCTATGCATGACAACACAACCTGGAACGAGAGAAATGAAGCCTTAGGTGAAACATCCATTAATTTTTCATACGTAGAAAAAAGATATTGGCAATGCTCTTAATCAACACAATAATCCACCAGGTGACCCGTCTTTGGTTCAACATTGATGAACAAGCCAACACCTTGAAGATTCCCATCAGTTCCTATTTTGAAATTTTGATACTCCTGTGAGAGAAAAATGAACCTCAGGCCAGAACAAACTGAAATTTTAAAGAATGCTGAATTGCAATACTGCAGCAGCCCCGCAACGACATATACAAAGTGTGGAAATGTGGCAACTGTTAAAATACCTTTGGACTGATTAGGCGCGTAAAAGGGTCTCCAAGAGTAGAAAGCATTCCCTTGATTTTGTTATACGCAGCATCCTCTGATCTCAAGGAAAACATTTCCACCATTGTCTGCTGCATTTTTAAGTCCCAATCTGTAAAAGTTCCACCATAAACCTATTGGATCCCTGAATTTTTCTGATAAACCGGATCCACCAATAATAATGGGAGAGACTCCATACACGAATAAAACTGGTTGCCCTCAAAAGACTGGAATGAATTACCTAAAAACACTATCACATTAACAGAAACTCAATTCCATATAGGCCAAACCTATGAACATGTGTTGCGTAAAAGATTTTTAATTCTTCAAATTATCACCTTTCTTTCATGTAAAAGATTCACATTATATATTCTCCAAACAGCGGAAGTCGAAACCAAAGTTATTGAACGAAGAGATCAAAAATGGAAAAGGATTTGGATCATCTTACCTTGATGATTGAAAGTTGGGTCTATAAAGGTCTCTCGTATCAAACCCCATGTTTCCACCAGAGTTCTTTGTACAGTATTCACCTGACAAAACAACCTCAAATAAGTATAAGAATACAGCTAACGGAAGATTCCCAAATAATGTGCCAAATAAATCCTTCAATATGAACTAACATGCTAAAAACATCCAAATATTCTTGATCACCTCAGGCATGCGAGAAACAGGAAAGGCCATAGTCAGAGATTCAGCAAAAGCCGGCGAATTACAGCATAACGACAGCGCAGCAGCAAAACCAATCACTCCCCTCCCCAATGTTCTAACCAAATTCTCGTTTAATGTATAAGAAAATTCCTTCTTTAATTCAAAACTGTCACCTCTCCGGTCCAAACGTCCTGTAATCTTACAACTATTAGCTCTCGAACAGTTCAACCTCCGAAACCTGCAAGAAACCAAAATATTGAAGGTGCATTCTGAGGATTTCTTGGAAACCCCAGATAGAGCTAACAAGGTAGAATCAACATTTGGGCTGAAGCACTCCATTCTCATCAGATGATAGAAGAAAAAACAGTCCTAGTTTCTGGGAAGAACTTTGGTTCCGTATATAAAATGAAGAAGCTAAAGCGCTCAGCTGAAGTCGAGATTCGTATGTTTGTGACACGAGTGAGTGGCGGCCCACATGAATCTTCTAACCCTGTGGTCGCGAATTCATTTGCGTGTCTCAGAGAGATTCTCAGGTGGAAAATTGAACGAAGAATCTTGACAAATCCTCCTCCTCTGTTATGTAACATTCAACAAAACAAGCGGATCAGAAATTTCAACTAACTAGTTGGACCCTGCGAAAGGTAAGCCAGGCCCTCGCATTCAGTATGGGCCAAATTATCTGTTGGTATAAAATTAAGATAATATTTATTGGACCTAAGTAGCAAGCCCAATATAAATTATAACATATCAATTGATTTTGAAAATTTGAACATTTGAAGAATGAGCAAATTACTTATCACTAAAGAAAATGATGTAGCTAGATCGATTTTATGCTGTGTACTTTGTTAGAGAAAATTGTGAGAGAAATATCAAATAGTATATAATGAAATGTGCTTAAGTCTTTTATGAGTGAAGCTCATATTCCTTATACATTAACTCACATGCATACACGTGCGGACCCAAACTCACCTGATCAGGTCTGTTCAATTTTCTATTTGATATCAGGTTGATATGGTCCAATGATCGAAAAAAGGTCCATGGGCCTCACCTATCAACAAAAAAGGTATAACCAATAACACAAGCTATAATAAGGGGAAGGGCACACAAGTGTTGATGTACTTATAGGCTCTAAGGTTAATTGTGCTAGTTTAGATGATATAAATATTTAAATATCAAGAGGTCTAGTCTAGATGCTAGTTTAGAGAAAATTGTCTTATTAGCAATAGATTTACTGGATTGTGATACTTCACTCTATTGATTTTGTGCTAAATTTTGTAGCTTACTCTATTGATGGGTTCGGACACATAAATACGGGCCCGAACCCAGCAGATTGAGTCTGCTCAATTTTCTACTTACCTCAGGTGTCCGATTTTAGTTTTGGCGGCTTAAAGTTATGGTCCAAGTTAAAGTTCCTTTTTTAATGTGAACCAAGGTTTTTAAGGATCTAAATTTTGTTTAGGCCATTAAACCACCACAATCCAGTTCTTGCCTCTTGGGTTGCGTCAAATGATGTATCATATCTAATGCACAAAAAATCTATACATATATCATTTCCCGGCAAATTAATGAATAATGGGCCAACTAAAGCATTCCCACCTGTTTTAATCATCAGCATCAACATCTAGCTTTAGGTCAAGAAAAGAATGAGTAGTTGGTAGTAACTAGTAAGTCCATATTTGATACTTTTGTAGTAGGAAAGTAATCCAAAGGAGGTGAATGTCATATTCCATTTGAAACTTTATCAAAAAATTCAATGTTGTTACCGAGATTCAATGTATCGGGAGTTTTAAAATCTTCGAGAATTTCAGAACTTGTCTTACATTTTTATTGTGTAAAATAGTAATCAAAATGTAAAACCACTTTTGGCGTAAGGATTAAATGTTGTAGTCTTGGTATTTACCAAACTCAACTCAAGTCACACTTGCAAATTTGCATCCATTTAAACATTCTTGCAATAGATAAATGGAGTTATTCTATATCCCAAGAAAAGAGAGCAAGAATTTGACAAGAAATTGGATTGTCAATACCTGATTGGGCAACCGTGTTTGTCCATTCCTTATAATCAATCAGTAACCAAATGACACATCATATTCATTGCAAAATTCTTTTTGTTATTCTATTTAGAGGGAGGCATCCCGGCGGGCGACCTGCCCGCCCGTTTTCGAAAATAGTCCGGGTGATCATAACTCAGACCAAAACGGGAAGGCTTCAGCCCGCCAATTTTTTTGAAAACCGTAACTGCCCGTTAAAGCCCGTTAAAGTCCGATTTCGTCCGTATCCGCCCATTTATTTATTAAAAATTAATTTAACCGTTTGGCCAGTTTTATCCGTCCGTTTGACCTGTATCGCCCATTTATTTATATATAAAAATAATTAAAAATATTTAATTATAAATGCGAGTTATACGAGTCCCGCTCGTATCCGCCCGTTTAGATTTTTTAAAAATCGGACCACACATTTTCTTATACGGTTTAAGCCCAGACCGCCAATTTTCGAAATATAAACTAACCGTATCCGCCTGTTTTTTAAAACGGTTTAAATAGTCCGGACTAAACGGGTCTGATACGGGCGGAAGGTCGTTTAGCCCAAACTGTTTGTGTCTCTCTAATTATATTGAAGTATTTGTGAGATAAACCTCACAAATGTAATAACTACAAGTTGGGGAATCTTCTAGGTAGCTTTGTCAATCAAGGCATCATTCATGGATAATGATCAGTGCAAAAGTAGATTTTGAGTGGATAAATAGCTCATAGCTCACATCTCACAACGAAGAAAAAATTGACAAAAAACTGTACTGGAAGAAAAAAAGTGCAAGAAAGACAAGAATCGGAAGTGATGGAATATGATTGGATGGTCATTTATTGTGGGTCATCCTTTGAACAAATGGTATGCAGCCACGTCGTATTCTTGTGCTTCTTGCACCTCTTTTTTCTTGTGGTATACCTAATCTCGAAAAACTTATATCCACCTTTTTCTGTTGTTCTTTAGGTACTAATTGAATAGATAGTCGGATTAATTTGCATTCAACTGGGAAGAAGAAGAAAAATGTTGCTTAAGTGATTTTGATCGAAGGGGGTGGGGGAGACAAAACTGTTTTCTCTGAACCACGAGTAGAATACAAGACTAAGAATCAAGTCAACACATATGGGGATAGTTCCATCTTGTTGGGCATATAATACATACATTTAACACATAATTGAGTTGAGCATTTATTCTGCAATTCAAAGTTTTGGAAAGGGAGAAAGAAAAATGAAGAAAGCTATAACGAAATTGGGAGACAACCTAAGTGGGATTTCAAGTGAACTCCACAATAATTCATATGAATAAGACAATATTGGTATATTGTAGTAGTCTAAAGTATGCTATATATATATATATATCACTGCTATAGGGGTCCTGACCTGAATCCATACCCTACTGACTACTGGCCTTCCTTAAAGAAATGAGCAGAGCTTGTGTGAACTAATCTTGTTATTTACGGAGCTCACCATATTTAGATTCAATTCAGCATCAGACGAAGATGGAGCAAATGAATACGATCTAGTTCAACATATATTGGAGTTAGTGAAAATCTGTGTGTTCATTTTAATAGATAAATCATTGCATATAATGTATATATTGAAGATAGTGAAAAGGGTTTTCTATCCCACAGTCTCCTTTTGTCTACACAGGAGAAAACCCTAGATTATAGTTCTTTTTCCTCCTGCTTATAGTTCGTAGTTGAAGTCGATAATAGTATTCCCCGCCACCACCAGCATTAAATATTTGTGTTTAATGTTGAATCTTTTTATAGGTCAGTCAAAAGGGCCATTGAAATGTCTTGTCAATCTGCAGATAATTCTGGTATGGATCGTATGGGCAAACAGTGTTTCTCCCAACTTGTCTTCTACCCCATGCTTTACTTCCTTTTCCAATCAATCATATTCCACGCACCAAACATTCATTTAATTTCCCATCATCGCTACAGTTCCAAAGAAAGGGCCATTTTTTATGAAATCATTCACTGCAAATTACCCACGAAGAAGAAAAGATTATGACCTTTTTTTTAACCATTTCGAAGTTTCATTTCATTTGAAGTTCTAGTGCCACCATACAATAAAATTAGGTTTCTTTCTTTGAACAAAAAAAGTCTTGAGAAGCAGTACCAGCTGCTATTGTTCGTCTCCTCATTGCACAGACTATGCTAATGATTATGGAATTGGGAAGCATATAGTGAACTCCTCACTGTATATTATGCAATATCTTAATGGTATTGCGGGATTGATTGGTCAGCGGGTCAGTCACTGCAAAAACCCCAAACCCAATGATTATGTTATATCCATTATTTTAAAGCAAGTGAATCAGATACAGTACATGTTCCATCAGTGGGTTGTGTTGTGTGTATATATATAGATGGATTTTAGATTGCCAGGACAAAAGCCTTTCGGCCAGGCAGTGCCGAAACCAGGATTCTCGGCAAGGGGGATGCATTTCAATGTACCGTTCTATCGAAGGCCGATGGATATTACATAACTTAATTTTAGTGGTTAAGTAGTACCAGACTTTCAAAAACCGGTGACAAAGCAACCGCTCTTTAGAAGTCCGGTTGCGGTTTTTTTCTACTTGTCCCTCTCTTTCGTTTTTATGATATTTTCCGATTTTATTCTTTTGCCGGCATAACGAACCGCCCGTTTGCCGCCGCAATCGTTTCCTGCTCGTTGCCGCCATAACGCACAGCTCGCTCATCGTTTCGTCGTTGTTCCTTTGTTCCACCCGACCACCCATTACACTGTTATGCCGTTGAAATCGAATTCTACAACTATTCTCTGAAAAATTTGACATGATGATTCCGAAAATGTTAGCGAATTTTTTTCAGCGATTCGAAGTAAACAAAAAATTACTCATAAAAAACTCAATACAAAAAAAATAATGTCGATACGACAATCGACAAATGTTACAATTTTATTTTGTGTATAAAAATTAAAAACAAAATATATATTTTTTTGTTTTGTTTTTTTATATACATGTGTAGTCAAAAATATAAAGCCAAACATCTTTCACCCTAGGGATCCCGACGTATCTTGGAATAGAAATAACAAAAAAAACGCAACAATCGAGGACAACCTAAAAAACATGATAATATGCTCTCTCTCATGCCTACATGGCTTCGCCCCTGTGTCTAAAACCCTGTTAATTGGAACCGCGGTTCATATTAAAATCTTTAAGAGGACGATTCATATTAAAACTTTTAGCACCATTACTAATTCCTAGCATGGTTTATGATAGTGGATGAAAGTCAATCTTGTTTCTTAGAACCTACAGACACAAATAGTGAAGTCTGGTTATCTTCTTCTTTGGTTTATGGGTCTGAAGCAATTTAAGTTTTTTTTTACAATTTAAAAGTATGTATTATAAACAAAAGAAAATTATAAGTCTGTACACGTTTTGGATTTTTTTTCCCAAAAATCCTGCATTTTATACTTTCATCCTATCTTCTCTGAACCTGGATTTGTAGACCATCTTTTCCCGTGCGATTATCAGAATCACAACGACGCCATAATGTTGATCGGAGCCGCCATCCAGTGCGCCAGATTAACGCACAGGTTCCGTTCTGTATTCTTAGGTTTGAACCAGGACTACATTTCCTCCTTAATTCCTTAGATAATTGTCTCTTTTTTTATGGAGGTACTCTAAAAAATGTATGAATTCCTTGCCCGCCAGATGTACCACACAGTGGCGGCCCAAATTTTTTTTTCTTAAAATCGGGGCAGTCAAATTAAATTCGATCGGCCAGATTAACGTATCCTAGGAATAAGGCTTTTGTCTTGGATAATCGGTCTACGTTTAGATAAGAATGGCTGTGATCACCACCAGGGGCGGATTTATTCATGCCCGGAGGGGGGCACGTGCCCCCGTTGAAATCAAAATTGTTCTTAATAGTACCTGAAGAAGAAGAATTGTTGCAGAAGGAGGCAATTTGGATGAAGAAGAAGAAGTGATTTGTATTTTTTATTTGGTAATTAATGGTTTGTTTGATTTAAAAAGGCATTCTCGGAAAGGAAAGGAGATCACTTTTTGTTGGTAAATGGGAAGGGTTCACTGTTTAGGTGCTTCTAGTCTCGTGGATCGTGATCCATTATAATAGTATTGTTTTGTAATTCTATTTATTCTTTTATATTTGATTAGTTTGAAAATTCTGTTATTAATATATTATTTGTTAGCCTTTTTAATATAGATACCACTTGCTAATTTATTTGTTGTTTTGTTTTTTTATTTTATAACTTAAATCAGATTATGCATCAAATTTTGTTATTTGTACATATTTTGTGTATTGCTAATTTGCATTGTAAATATTGTCATTAATATATATTTTAACTGTCATTAGTATATATTTTCTCTATGTTAATACTTAGTTTTCTATTTAAAGTGAAATTCTCAGATGTACAGTCTTATATATATAACCTGTGTACAGCCACAATCTCAACCATCAGATTAGTATGTGTTTGAGTCACGTGGACGGCTACGATTGTGACTGTACACAGACTGTATATATATGGTTGTACACCTGAACATATATCCTATTTAAATATATTTATTTTATTATTTATGAATATATGATGGAATTTTACGATATACGATTCGATTCGATTCGATTCAATATTCATAAAGTTACAATTTCGATTCATGATTCGTATTTTACTTTGTTAACTATGTATGAATATCTTAACATTACACTATTTTTATTAAAAATGATAGTTTTGTAGAATTATGCACACGATGCATGGAGAGAATAATTATAATTATTTTTAATATTATTTTTATTTATACTATTTAATTATTAATATATTTTGTAAATAGGAACGTGTCCCTCCTCTGAAAAATTCTGGATCCGCCACTGATCACCACTATCGTATCCAAAGCAAAAGGCATGGAAGAGTGTGTATATATATGGAGACAATGGTATACCCAAAAGCTGTCGTTTTTTGTAGAATGGAAAGACTACATCTGTGTGTGTGCATTATAGGATCCAACGATGGTGTATACGCGCGCACAGACAACAGTGTACGACCCTACAATTCTAATGTCATCCTGTCAACTTTCAGTTCATTCAAAAGAGGAACCACTTCACAACTAGATTTTAGAATTACGTGTAGCATTCATGGATCCATATGTTGCGAAAATAGGACCGATAGAGCCAAACTGCAGCTAATAATTTGTAGGAAATAATACTGAAGATAAATAGGACACACAGA
>JAOYMZ010010607.1:0-21205 GCA_025802335.1 Pinguicula primuliflora
GGCTTGACCGTGAGCAGTAGCTGCATATTAGTCCCGTGGTATGAACGAACAAACTAAGCATGTATATGGATAGGTTGTCATGTTTGCATAGCGGGGCACTAAACTCTTGCCTTGAGCTGATCTCTCTCCCAAGTGTGATTTAATACCCATCTATTTTATGCAATTAGGTTTAGATTAGATTAGTTATAGATTAGTTCATTTACATTATATTATTAGTTTAGTTGCAAACCTTGTTGTTCGGTTACTTTGAGATTTAATTGTAGGCTTTGCATGTTTAGGACTAATCCCTGTGGAGATGACCCTTGCTTGCCAAGGTTTTATTACTTGTACGACTGTGTATACTTGCGCATTTGCGTGACATATATTCGTCCCATCATGCACTTACTGTCATAAGTTGGGACATGTTCAGAGTAATTGTTTTGCGATTAATAGAGATAACAAGAGTCAGAATGTGAATCAAAATGTTAGGACTAATCAGAATAATTCGAATACTCTGTTTGTGCCCGATATTCAAGGTCAGAATAACACTGAAGTACATAAGTGCAAGAATGTGATTAATTGTGGTTAGAATACATATAACTGTAATGATAATCCCTCAATGTGTCAAAATGTTCAGCATTCGTGTGTTAATCATCATAATAACAGTAATGCTAGGACTTCATCTAAAAATGTATGTCATGTTTCTTCCGATTCTAGGAGTCAGCCTAGTACCTCTAATGGTCAGACTTTTATGATTCAGTCTTCTATGTGAATAATCAGAATGATGTTGTGGGATTAGATGGTGTAGAGCCTACGTTGAGTCAAAATTATTTCAATAATGATGACTTGCTTGAGTTTATGCCAGAATGTCAAAATTTTGATTTTTCTTTAGAAAGTCAACAAGTGTGTCCTGGTCTTGCAGTTTCTGAAAATGATATAAAAGGTTTTCAAGCTAAAACTGAATCTGAAACAGAGTCTGATAGTTCAACTCATGATTTTGTTTTAGTTGTGTCTGATTTTGAAAACACGGATGAATGGATCTTAGATTCAGGCTGTACTTATCACATGTCTCCGGACTTGAACAGGTTTGATAATCTAGACAGATGCGAAAGTGGTATAGCTGTAATGGGAAATGATAATGTTTGTGAAATTAAAGGTACTGGCTCTATTTCTTTGAAGTTAGATAATGGTAATAGGGTTAAACTGATGAATGTTAGATATATTCCGGACCTTAAAAGAAATCTAATATCTTTAGGTATGTTAAAGGAATCTGGTTGCTGGTACTCATCTAGGAATGATGTACTTTCTGTGATTAAAAATGATTCTTTAGTTTTGACTGGAACTAGGAGAAATAGATTGTATTTTTTGAATGAACAGACTTTTCCTGAAATTACTTTTTATATGACTGAACCAGATTATACTAAACTTTGGCATTTTAGATTAGGTCATATAAATGAGAAAAGTTTAAAGATATTGCATGATCAGGGTTTCTTAGGAAAACACAAGTTTAATAGTCTGTCTTTTTGTGAACCAACATTCTGGGAAAACAACATAGACTTAAGTTCTCTAAGGATATTCATGTTTTGAAACAGTGCTTGGACTATGTGCATTCTGATTTGTGGGGTCCTGTCAGTGAGTCAACGCATGATGGGGCTAAATACTTTATGTATATTGTTGATGATTTTAGCCGTAGAGTCTGGGTGGTTCTTTTAAGGTCTAAAGATCAAGTGTTTAATAAGTTCAAAGAATGGAAACAATTAGTTGAAACTCAAAAAGGACTTAAGGTCAGATATTTAAGAACTGATAATGGTCTAGAATTCTGCAATTTGGAGTTTGATAATTTCTGTGCACAACATGGCATTACAAGGCATCACTCAGTCAGACACACATCACAACAGAATGGGATAGCTGAGCGCATGAATAGAACACTGTTAAATAAAGTAAGATGCATGTCTGTCACTTCGGGTCTGTCTAAGAAGTTTTGGGGGGTGAGACACTGTACACTGCTGCATTTCTTGTGAATAGATGTCCATCAAGTGCTGTTAATTATAAATGTCCGGAGTTTATTTGGCATTGAATAGATTTAAACTTGACAAATCTAATTTTTGGCTGTGCTGCTTATGTTCACACTAATATGGGAAAGTTAGACCCTAAGTCTATAAAATGTGTTTTTTTAGGATATCAAGAAGGTGTTAAAGGCTATAGACTGTGGGATAAGTCAATACCTTGTATGAAAGTGATAATTAGTAGAGATGTGGTTTTTAATTAAACTGATTTCCCTTGTCTAGTTTCTGATTTGTCTGTTTTTGTACCTATTTTTGTTTGAATATGTGCCCAGAAGGATATCTCTTGAAAAGGAGATACCATCTAGGACCGTGAGTGAGGTGGAGTTGCAACCTATTCCATCAGTTAAGGTGGAGGCTGAAACTCAAGATTCTGGTGCAGAATCTGTCCCATCTCATGTTGCTGGTACCTCTGAAATACCAGCTGAACCTTCGGGTGCTGAGATTGATAATAAAACAGAGGAATTTATTTCTGCACAACCTGTTGATGCATGTATGCATGACTATCAGTTAGTTAGAGATTGGGAAAGAAGAATAATTAAACCTAATTTGAAATATGCTAATTTTGCTGAGATTGTGGATTATGCTTTTCTGGTAGCACAACAAGTTATGCATTATGAACCTGATGACTTCTTTGGTGCTATTAACTGTTCTGATGCTAAGAAATGGATAGATGCTATGAATGATGAAATAAATTCACTAAGTCAGAATGGTATATCGGTCTTAGTTCCAAAACCTGTTGATAGGAAAATTATGGGTTGCAAGTGGATTTATAAAATCAAGGAAGGTAATACTAATTTTGAACCTGTTAGGTATAAAGCAAGACTAGTTGCTAAAGGCTTTAGCCAACGAGAAGAAATTGACTTTAATGAAATATTTGCCCCTGTAGTCAAGTTTAAAACCATTCGGATTTTGTTTTCTCTTGTTGCTTGATATGATATGAAGTGTGATCAGTTGGATGTTAAAACTGCCTTCTTGTATGTTGATTTAGATGAGGAAATTTTTATGGAACAACCACTTGGCTATATTGATTCTGCAAAACCTGATTATGTCTGTCTGTTAGAGAAATCGTTGTATGGTCTTAAACAAGTACCTAGACAGTGGTATAAAAGGTTTGATTCATTTGTTACTAGCCTTGATTTTGTTTGAAGTCAGTATGATAGCTGTTTTTATTTCTGTGTTCAGAGGCATGCTACTGTTTATCTGCTACTTTATGTGATGATATGTTGGTAATTAGTGAATCTAGACTTGAAATAGATGACTTAAAGTTGAAAATGAAATCTGAATTTGAAATGAAAGACTTAGGTGAAGCTTGGAAAATTCTTGGCATGGAAATTGATAGGAACAGAGTTGTTCGTACTTTGAAATTATATCAGTCTGCTTATATTCTAAAAGTGTTAGATAAATTTGGGTTTTCGAATGTAAAATCTTTATGTTCTCCTATTGCTTTACATTTTAAGCTAAGTATGTCACAATGTCCGAGTACTCCTTCAGAAACTTTAGAGATGGAAAATGTGTCATATTCGAATGTTTTAGGTTCTCTTATGTTTGCTATGGTGAGGACCAGACCTGATCTTTCTTATGTTGTGTCTTTTTTAAGTCGTTTTATGTCTAATCCTGGGCTTGAACATTGGTCTACTTTGAAATGGGTGCTTAGATATCTTAGAGGAACTTCTGATTTAGGACTCATGTTTAAGAAAAACATTAATACACTTGATTTATGTGGCTATGTGGATTCAGATCATGCTGGGGACCTAGATTCTAGGAAATCTACAATATGTTATCATTTTTATTAGGTTGTAACTGTATTAGTTGAAAAACATAATTACAACACACTGTAGCACTTTCTACTACTGAATCTGAATACATTGCATTAACTGATTGCTTTAAAGAATGTCTGTGGCTTCAAGGTTTACTGTCTGAATGTAGGATCTTGTCTGATGTTGGTACTGTTTATTGTGATAGCTAGTCTGCAATTCATTTAACTAGAAATCCAGTTTCTCATGAGAGGTCTAAACATATAGATGTTAAGTTGCACTTTATTAGAGATATAGTGGCTGATGGTCAGGTTTTGCTTGAGATAATTAATACTAGAATTAATCTAGCCGATATGGGAACTAAGGTAGTAACAAATTTGAAACTTAAATTTTGTATTGATCGTTTAGGGATGAGTTCAGGGTTCAGAGGTTGCTGGTTAAGCTCTGTTCTATAATGTTTGTTGGCTAACCGTTTCTGTAGGTACTCTATGCTTATTTTTGGGTCATGTACCTAAAAAGGTGGAGATTGTTGGGATTTTGGGACATGACCTATATTTTGTTAACTCTAATATTGTGTGTTTACGTGTTTAAATCACCCGTGCACGTTGCTTGAACACATATGAGCCGAATGATATTAAAATATTTCAATTCTAAGTCTTAGGGCATTAATATGACTTGCAAAATTGTCAATCGGGTTTAATGACCTGGAGATTGAAATTCAAATACTCAGGATTACCGTCTACTCAACCTCGATTCTCGGGTTTTTCGGTTCATTTTAATGAGGTTGTGGGCTTGTGAGTTAGGTTCTTGGGCTTAGCTGTGTTATTGGACTTGGTTCTACATCTGTGAGCTTCAGTTGTATTTTTGTGGTTGCTGGGCTGAACCATTACCTGCCACCTCCTTTTATCATGATCTGGTCTCATTTAATTGGTAGTTGGGCCGTATTCATTTATTCTGCTCGGCCCATTTGCTCACTTAACCCACATCCGTCCCATGGGTTGCGATATATATGTGTTGAGCCTGTATTAGTCGTCACTTTACACTTGTAACTCCATGTAACTCCGGCCGAACTCTAGTTCTCTCTCAAAACTCGCCACTGTCTTTGCACTTTCCGGCCAAACCTCTGGTCCTTTTTCATTTCTGAGCGCAGATCTGGACTCCTCGTCCTCTTCTCCTCCTTTTGAACCGATTATATTTTATTTTTCGAGTGTTGAGAGGCAGTTACTGTTGAGACGATTTTTCTGACGGCTCGTGTTCTAGCCTGTTCTTGCGAGATTTTGATAGATCTCCTAACACGCTGTCTTCGGATAACAGGATTTTTGTGTTTTGTTCAACTATTCAATACATGCAAGATAGTTTATACACTATATTGTTTCGCGGCTGTTTACTAATATTTCTCTTTCACAAAATGTGAGCAAGGTCATTTCAAGCCTCACAAACTCACTTGTCCAAGAGGAGCACGAGACCTTCATTCAATCACACATCACTTTGGGAGCTCGGGACTAAGGAGAAGAAGGCTATTTGGTGGAGAAGCTCTCGGCCAGAGAAGAAGCTCAGAGCACACAACCGTGACAACTTCAATGGAGTTCTTTAAGCTTGCTCTTGTATTTTTAGTAGCTCATGCCTTAATCATGAGCTAAATAGCTAGACCTAAGTCTAGGTTGAGTGGATTTGCAATGTCCTAGCTACACTTTTCTATAGATTAATTGTTCTCTTTTGCATTTATATGATATGTGTTCATTGTTCTTCATAGATTTAGACATTTCCACCAGTTAGTCTAGGTCTAAACTTGATTTGGATGTTTGTCATTGGTTATGAGCTATGTTCTTGCACATATGGTGGAGAAAGCCACGATTCATGATTGTGACATAGTGAATCAAGCAGCAACTATCCTCATTTTTTGTGAGACTTAGCTTGTACATTGGTGGGTTAATCCATTTCAAGTCTTGAACCACTCTCTTGGGACCGAAAGGATGTGGGAAGAGGAGGCATACATGGCACACACACTGTCGCCCTTGGGGTATAACACCTCTAGCTTGTGGTGCCATGCTAAGAGATTGACCATGGTAAGATCTTGGTTGGTTTAAAGACCCCAGTCGTGTTCTCTAGCATGTTTGGTAGTGAGGCTGAAAGGAAAAATTCTCCTCATGCTAGAAGACGATCTTGTAGCTTGACCATAGTGCAAGCCTGTACATGGATCCTGTGGTCATTAGGTGCATTTGAAGCTTTTGATCCATGGTTAAGATGTTAGGGTGTTGTGATGATGCATTAACCGAGCCTTGGGTTGTTTCTCTCTATAGTTTACTATCTCCCTTAATTTTTGATCATTGAGGCCTAGTGTAGTGACAAACACTAGTCTTGGTTTTCATTAGTTTAGTTTACAAGCTAGTTACGTTTGTAGTTTAAAACAGACCTCCTATGATTTCAGTTTACATGTTGTTTAGTTGTGAACTCAAGCATGCTTAGGTCCTACTCCTTTGAGAGATGACCTTTACTCTCACGTAAGGTTTACTACTTAAAGACCGTGTATGCTTGCACGAGCATTTTGCACTCATTAAGTTTTTGAGTTGATGAGCCAAAATCAAATAAATTTTAGGCTCATTTATGCATTGATTTATTAGTGATTTTGATTCATACGCTCGGATTTATAATTGTTTTGTGCTTATTTTGTGCTATGTAGGTAAAATGCAACATTCCAACATGTTGTATGGATTTCCAATCCATTCTACACATAAAATAATCTCACAAGGCCAAAAGAGACAAACAATGTTCAATTTGGGCAACAACCAACAACCCTCCAAAGTTGCCTAGGCATTTTGGGCAAAGATCTGAGAATTACTTTTGTGACCTTCAAACGGTTGTATCTCTTCAACCAAGGTAGGGATGAGGCTGAGATATCACCAGAGTAGGTCAAGAAGTTCCCTAAAAGTCACGTGTTCACAAGGAAGATGAAAAATGGCGAGATGACCGAGTTTTCAAAGGATTTACCATTTCGGGTAGAATCTACGAGCAATGCTCATCCTGTCCCTTGCAAAGGATGCATCTCTCAAATGGCTAAAGGGACAACCTTGCCCTTTCACCAGAGTGTAACCTGACACTCGTCTACAACTTCTATTCATACTTTGTATGGATTTGATGCCGCCAAGAGGGAGATCAAGCCCACTTACCACAAAGTACCAAAAGAGGGTGTAAGGACATCCAAGTCCTTAGAAAATAAAGAAGCCAAGAACATGACTAAAGGGGCACTTCTATCATTGCTCAACTCACTTGTCCAAGAGGAGCACGAGACCTTCATTCACTCACACATCACTTTGGGAGCTCAGGACTAAAGAGAAGAAGGCGATTTGGTGGAGAAGCTCTCGGCCAGAGAAGAAGCTCAGAGCACACAACCGTGACGACTTCAAAGGAGTTCTTTAAGCTTTCTCTTGTATTTTTAGTAGCTCATGTCTTAATCATGAGCTAAATAACTAGACCTAAGGCTAGGTTGAGTGGATTTGCAATGTCCTAGCTACATTTTTCTATGGATTAATTATTCTCTTTTGCACTTATATGATGTGTGTTCATTGTTCTTCATAGATTTAGACATTTCCACCAGTTAGTCTAGGTCTAAACTTGATTTAGATGTTTGTCATTGGTTATGAGCTATGTTCTTGCACATATGGAGGAGAAAGCCACAATTCGTGATTGTGACATAGTGAATAAAGCAGCAACTATCATATCCTCATTTTTGTGTGAGACTTAGCTTGTACACTGGTGGGTTAGTACATTTCAAGTCTTGAACCTCTCCCTTGGGACCGAAAGGATATGGGGAGAGGAGGCATACATGGCACACACACTGCAGCCCTTGGGTATAGCACCCCTAGCTTGTGGTGTAATGCTAAGGGATAGACCATAGCAAGATTTTGGTTGATTTGAAGACCCTAATCGTGTTCTCTAGCTTGTTTGGTAGTGAGGCTGAAAGGAAAAATTCTCCTCATGCTAAAGGATGAGCTTGTAGCTTGACCATAGTGCATGCCTCTACATGGATCCTGTGGTTATTAGGTGCATATGAAGCTTTTGATTCACGGTTAAGATGTTAGGGTGTAGTGATGATGCATTAACCGAGCCTTGGGTTGTTTCTCTCTATAGTTTACTATCTCCCTTATTTCTGATCATTGAGGCCTAGTGTAGTGACAAACACTAGTCTTGGTTTTCATTAGTTTAGTTTATAAGTTAGTTAAGTTTGTAGTTTGAAACTAACCCCCTATGATTTCAGTTTACATGTTGTTTAGTTGTGGACTCAAACATGCTTAGGTCTTACTCCTTTGGGAGATAACCCTTACTCTCACGTAGAGTTTACTACTTGAAGACCGTGCATACTTGCATGAGCATTTTGCACTCATCAAATTTTTTGCACCATTGCCGGGAATATGGTTTTTTTTATCATAAAATACCTGCACAAGTCAAGGAAGAATGTAAGAAGGCAATCAAACAAAGAAAAATAAAAACAATAGACAGTGTAGTTTTGAAGCAAACTAAGCATGCAAAAGGGGCGCTGCTCCCTGGCAACGGACAATATATATATATTTTTTCTCTCTCTCTCTCATGTGATATGCAAATAAATATGTCTTTCGAATCGCTCAATGTTCATGGAAACAGATGACACCATAATGATCAGTGTGTCATTCGCTTCCATTTAATATGCAACTTGATATTGTTTCGATGTACTTATTAATTTATTATTTTAAATATTTTACGAATATATTTTTTCTGCGTTTCATATAGTATTTGGTTGAGTCGTTGTGGCAGTTTCAGTCACAGGTTATTTGGTTGAGTGGTTGTGGCAGTTTCAGTCACGAATTATATTTTTAGCTTTTTAGAGGTTATCGCATCGTTCGTTTTCATTTGATATGTGTCTTGATACTATTCTGATGCACTTATTATTTTAAATTTTTACGGGTGATTTTTCCTGACTTCAGCCACAGGTTATATTTTAAGTTTTTGATGGTTTATTTACAATGTTTTTCCCCGTTTCGTATGGAATTGGTTGAGTGATGGTAGCGGCTTAAGTCACGAATTATATTCTAGTAATATAATAGAAAGTCAATATCTTTCGAATTTGATTGTTGCTTATAGTGAACAAGAATTATTTAGACATTGATTTGAATCATATTACCGATGAATTTTATGATAGGAGTGATTGTCGAGTACGGAATATTTAACTATTTTATTGATTGATCATTCATACTTTATTAATTATTTCGATTAAATGTTATTTTTATATTATATGAAATATTTGTGCTTTATAACATTTTTTATTTTAAAATTATTTTATTTTTTAGCAAAAAAAATAAAATTTGTAACCAAAAATTTATGAGTTATTTTAGCCCACCCTTAATTTTAAAGCTGTTTCTGCCCTTGGCTATGTTAAAAATCTTTCATCCTGAAGCTCAAAACTTACAATGTAATCACTAGTCACATCAAGAATTTAATAGTACATGGTCCATGTGTGAGCCTTTCGTGTTAAAGCAATGAAGATATTGGTGAATCTAGAGCTCAGATCAGTTGAAAGTTAAAAAAAACTAATATAAAATGTATAAATAATGTTATAAATGTATATAATTTTAAATATTACATGTATATTATATATAATGCTTAAATATATATATATATATACCATGCTTGTTGTGGGATTGATCGATCGACGGTAGTTGATCTTTATTGCAGCAAACTTGATGGGTTTATTGCAGCAAACTTAGATTATCCACTTCATTAACTTAATGTGAAGAATGTCTTTCTACGGTGATTTGGAGGAAGAAATGTAAAGGAATGACCACCAATTTTTTCATAGGATTTTAAGCCTTATGAGGATTGCAGAATGAAGAAGACATTGTATGACTTGAAGCAATCCGTGAATCTATGGTTTGAGAGGTTTATTATATCCATGAGAGGATGTTTGTATGTGCAAGTAATTCAGATCATATTATATTTCTGAAGATGCCATTAAAGGTATTACATGCTTTATTATATGTTGATGATATGATTATTACAGGTGAGAATATGATATTTGAGAACTAAGAAAACAACTATTTCGTGGGTTTGGGATGAATGATTCGGAAAAGTTGAAATATTTTCTTGACATAGAAGTGATTAGAAAAGCTAATACAAGAATTTATATTTCCCAAAGAAAGTATGTTGGGTACTTGTTGGCATATATTGTGTTGTAAGATTATAAGTTGGTTTATGCACCTATAGTTCAGAATCATGGGGTGTGAATCATAGAGTGGGTTGAAGCTACTAACAAGTACCAATACCTTCACCTGGATGATCAACTTATTTATTTATCTCATACTTCACCTGATGTTGTCTATATAATTGGAATAGCGAGTCAATTCATGCATGCACCTCAGAAGGCCCACGTGGAAGTCGTCGTGAGAATTCTTAGGTACCTGAAGAGTACTCCTGATATTGCAAAGGAATTACTTACCATAAGAATGGACACCTATAATTTTTTTTTTACACCTATAGTTAGAAGTCTATACAAATGGCTATAAATTCAATAGACAGAAAATCAATCTATGGCTACTTAAAGCATGTGAAGATTGACAAATACATTGTTAAAGAAAAACTAGATAATGGATTACATTCCACACAAAAAAAAAAATCTTATTTTTCCAAAAAGTTCATTAGAAAAAATTGTTTCGGTAGAAGCACAAAAACTTACAAACATCGCATTAGGCATCATTTAAATTTTCATAAGCTTGTCAAAAGAAATATCTAAATTGTATAATATTAATGACTAAATTATATTAGTCCATCAATGGTCAATAATATTTAGCCATCTCTTCATTTTTTTTAATAATGTAAGGAACTCTATCGATATAGATAAACTCAACGCTCTACCGCAGTAGCCTGCAAATCATGATAGGAAAGTAAATCATATTTGGCAAGCCATATATGATAGGATCATGTCGCTAAGCGAATTTGAACCATTACCTTTGTGCAATTGTCACTCCCAAAACTACTAGTTCAACCACTCTTTGACAATAATATTTAGCCATCTGACTGTGGTGCTTGCTGCGAACAAGGTTAGCTCAATGTAGAGGTCACCAAACAGGCGGGCTAGGCTGACCCGCCCTGTTTTATACAGGTTGGCGGCTGGGCTTTGAAACCCAGTCTACCTGTTTTATAAATGTGGGTTGGGTCAGGCTAACCTGTTTACAAAACGGGCTAGGCCAACCCGACCTGCCAAAAAAATGGGGCAGCTCCTAATCTGCACGGTTTTTGACGGGCCAACCTGTTTAGCCTGTTTTTTATTATTTTTTATTATTTTTAACTTACTTTTAAAAAAATTGACATAAAAAATGGGAGAAAAATGGAGAGAAATGGCTGAGGGTTCAATGGGTTGTGTTTGTTTTTGGATTTCTGTTCAAGAATGAAATCTTATTGGAACTGTCCATATCTGGTTCATCCTTCAGAACCCTCGGATCTGATGAAATAGGATGAATTGAGACAGTATTTTGTAATGAGTTTTGAGCTAATTAGTTTTTATTGCATTATATTATAAAATTTTAAAAAAATAATAAAAAATAAAAATAGGTTGGACAAGCTAACCTGTTAACCTGTCGGACTGAGAATCTGAACCCAACCCGGCCCGTTTTTAAATACAGGTCAGCCTGATCCATTTTTTAAACGGGACAGACCGACCTAAATCTGTATTTTTCGTAGGCAAACTGGGTCGGACCTATTTGGCTCGCCTTATTTGGTGACCACTAGCTCAATAAAAATGTTGTACATCACCTCCCTTTCCACACCTTCATCCCACCCCGCTGACGTGGTGGGGTATTTTGGGCATTTTATAATTTTTTTAAATGATTATTTCTTATAAATAATTAATAATAAATATAAAATAAATGTAATATATTTTAATTTAGTTTATTCCATTTATAAAATTGAAATATATAGTTTAAGGTTTATAAAATTTAGCCCTTATGATTCATAAGATAGAGTTTTAAATTTTTACTGCGGTAAAGTCACCATAATATTAATTTTGAAAATAGCATTTAGCTCTTGGATTTATAACATTTAAACAGGATTTTAGATTTTTACGACGACTTCAATATTCAGTTTAGAGTTTTGAGTTTTTTAGAATTGACCTTAGAATATTAAGTTTAGAATTTATGGTTAATAAATATATTTTATATTTATGTTTTAGGGTTTTATATTGGTTATATATTATTTGTGTAGAATAATTACAAATATGTTATGTAGGTGAGATAGTAGTGCCTAGGGATGCGTGCGGGGCGCTGCAGAGTCGGGTTTGAATCTGACTAACAACAAAAGTTCATTTTTTTATGGAAAACAATCCACCACATCAGCGGGGGGTGATGGAGGTGTCCAAAGTGAGGTGGTATATAGCAGACCTCCATGGGTTCACATCCAATTTGTAACATATCCTGTTCTCGCTTCACACTAGTTCCACACAGGTGATATGGGAGGGGCTGCGTGGGCCGTCTTTCTCACCCCGTAAAGGGGTCCGCCAGGGAGATCCGATATCACCCTACCT
Source organism: Pinguicula primuliflora (assembly GCA_025802335.1). NCBI lineage: Eukaryota > Viridiplantae > Streptophyta > Magnoliopsida > Lamiales > Lentibulariaceae > Pinguicula > Pinguicula primuliflora. Next base: position 12,345 of record JAOYMZ010010607.1, read on the forward strand.
ATTTGTTCTTTGTATGGAACGTTTATCACACATCATACATATTGCGGTAGACCAAGGCTTTTGGAAACCATTAAGTATTGGAAAACGCTTTAGTCTATCTCATTTAATGTTCGCTGACGAACTTTTACTATTTGCAAAGGCCATGGTGGACCAAGGTCATGTGATTAGCGAGGTGTTACAGCTATTCTCATCTTCTTCGGGACAGACCGTTAACGCCTCAAAATCGGTGGTTTGGTTCTCACCTAATGTTAATCACCTCCTTGCTTCTCAGGTGGAAGGGACGCTAGGGATCCAGCGAGTGGAGAATCTGGGCACCTATTTAGGGGTGCCTATCCTCCATTCTCGGATCTCGCGTCACTCCCATGATGGTCTACTAGTCAAAATGAACCAGAAGGTTACACACTGGCGTTCGAGAAGGGTCAGTATGGCCGGACGGCTCATACTTTGCAAATCAATTCTTTGTGCCATTCCAAGCTACTGCATGCAGACGACCTCCCTGCCCATCAATTCATGCGAGGAGTTGGACAAGATTGTTCGCTCCTTTCTCTGGCAGGGTAACTCTTCTAGCCCCCGAAGATCACTGGTCAACTGGGACAGGGTCTGCACCCAGAAATCCGAGGGTGGTCTCGGTCTGGTCCATCTCCGGGACTCCAACAAAGCTTTCATGATCAAGCTTGCTTGGGAACTTTTGGAAGGTCCAAACAAGCTTTGGAAAGAGATCTTTTTCGCTAAATACAAGCTGAACACGGCTGATCCCGCGTCAAGTATAATTAGATAGGGAGGCTCCCATCTTTGGCTTTGCATCTCTAAACTCCTTACTCTCGTGGCAAGTCTTTCCCGTTGGGTCATTCGTGATGGGACCTCCGTTCGATTCTGGACGGACTGCTGGTTCCCTCTCAATGAACCTCTACTTGATAAGGCCCTACATTTAGTTTCTGATTCGGACTTATCTCTCACAGTTTCTGATTTATGTTCTATTTCAGGCGAATGGGACTATAGTAAGCTGGCAGCCCGAATTCCACAGGAGCTGGTTCTCAAGATTATGACCATTCCACCACCTTCGCCTGCGGCTGGTGCGGATGTCCGATCTTGGGCCCTCTCTCCCACCGACAGATTCACATGTGCCTCAGCTCGGACGTTCATATGCGACCAGGGATCCACCATCGACCCTATTCCATTCTGGGAGGAGCTCTGGGCCATTAAAGCTCAGGAATCGGTTAAATTGTTCCTTTGGCGTGCTGCTCACGGGGTGGTCTGGACTAACTGGGAGAGGTTTCGCAGACGACTCACGGACTCTCCAGCCTGTCCATTGTGTTCTGGTGTTGAGACAATTCTACACGTACTACGCGACTGTCCTAGGAGCCGGCGGGTATGGTCTCAACTCCAATCATCTCTGGCGCCGTGTTTCTTTCAAACTGATACCTTGGCAGCCTGGCTCGACCACAACATACGTGGCTCCACTAGTCCATGGAAGGAACTCTTTGCCATTGCTTGTTGGCGTCTCTGGTTAGCCCGCAATGAAGAGGTGTTTCAGGATACTCACACCCTGGACCACAGCCTTGTTGCGGCAATCAAAGCATGTTTTCATGAAAGCTGGCGGATGGTCCGGTACTCAAATAGGACGACCAATAGCCTCTCTAACCAGGGTATGGTGACTGACCCTGGTGTAGTCCCAGCAGGCCCCCTATTACCGTCGGCTTTAGGATTGAGGTGGATGCAGCTGTTTGCCCGCTGTCGGGCGCGGTGGTGTGTGGCGGCATACTACGACATCCGGAGGGTAGTCATATCTCCTCTTTCTCCATGGCGCTTGGTTTCTGCTCTGCCCTATCTGCGAAATTATGGGTCATCTTCCACGGACTCGCACTAGTGCATGGGACCGCTCCTCCGGGAACCGTTTTAGTCTCGGATTGCAAGGCAACGATGGACCTTATCACAAACCGAAGAAGCGACCTTATTCATGCTGAACTCGTTCGGCTTATCCGTCTTCGGTTGTCTGTGTGTGGTATTGATTCCATTGAGCACATTAATCGAGAACAAAATACTAAGACAGATGCACTGGCCAAGGCGGGACTATCTACGAACATCGGAGCGCCCGACTTCAGTCTAAGTCCCGAAGCAAGAAGCATCGATGGATTTGTTGAAGCATTATTTCCTATCGGTTACATCAGGAGAAACGACCTCTATTTGGCTTTTGATCCTCCTTAAATAGGAGTTATTCTGTTTTATTCCCGGCTTCTTAGCCTGCTATGTATACAAAAAAAAAAGAAAAAAATTATACACAATTTTGAAAGTGCAAGCGGTCATTTATTACGAAATCTAGTTAAGGCATTAACAAAAAAGATGGGCGGACCGGCGGAACAAATTACAAAGGCTTGTTTTTTCTTCATTGTTCTAGAGTTAAAAGGAATGAGGGGGAGTCGGGGGACCCTTGCTGTGCATCGGCGATCTCCTAAGCGACGTCGGAGAAGAGAATTCCGGCATCTCACAAGACCAAACGCCTCCATCATTCGCGGCTGAAGTTTGTATTCTCTCTGCATCTGATCTCCCCGGGCTATTCCAGGTAAACTCTCTCCTCCGACAGATTTGACGATTATGAAACCATTGTTTTCTGCTACTTTGCTCAATCAATAGCAAAAGGTTTCCATATCGATGAAGAAATTTTGTGAGCGAAGGATGATTATATTGAAATATTGTGTAGTTCTCTCACATTCAATTCCCTTCCCTAGCAATCATGAAATTTCCAATTATCCCCCTCGTCATAACCTGGCCGCACCTATTATGAAGTCAAGTAAATACTAGGTAAAGATCCGAGGTTAATGTCTTAATTGTAGATTAGTTTGCTTATCCATCTATTATCTATATTGTCATCACAATAGGTTTCTCATTGTAATCAACATGTTGTCTGAAACTTCTTATCTTCAACCTAAATTGTTTAAATCTTAAGTGTTCTCTGTGTAGGAAAATTTTGATGAACTGAAAGGAGCTCTTGCGGGCACGTGCTATTCGTGGACAGCTCTTACACTCAAGGTATAGGCTATCTTCTTAGATTTGTAGGTAGACAGTATTCAATATTTGGTTACTGTTATGATGCCTATGTGATCTCTAATAGGCTTACGGCTTACCCAATAACCATGTCTTTTATACCGTTCGAGTTTGTTATCACATACTTGTCCTTGGATTGTCTCATACTTCAAATTTCAAAACATCATATCTTTTGTGGTTCATATATGAATTCTTACCTTCCGTTCATATTTTTTGTTGGCCCTACTGCACAAGTTTTTGACTTGGCCTAGTTAATATTTTTATCTTGTCATTGAATCGATGTAGCTTAACTGGTGAGTTGGGTACCTAGGAGGTCCAAGATTCGATATCTTTGTCTATCCAATTTTTTTTTTTTTAAATCTCGTCTTCAGTAATAAGCATTGTCATAGTTTTGGCTAATGCATTTATTCTTTACTTCACTATCTAGCTATGTTCAGCACTGGAAACCGCAAAACATATTGGTTGAATCCACCAATTCTCATGTTGCCTCTTTGTCGGAAAAGGTTGAGGAGCTTCGTCGAATTTACAGTAGAAGAGATGCTGCCTTAACTTCTGCCAAAATCACCCAAAGCTCTCACAGACCATGAGTAGCAATTATATCAGAATCCTGTTATCAATGTGGAGAAGTAATACATGCCAGATTTTCTTCTCTACATCCAGTCAATGAAGCTTGGTGGAAAAAAGTATTCACAAACTGAAGTAGGAAATTTCTCCTTCTCTGCACTACCTTTTTTGATAGCTAATTGATCATGCAAATATGGTTTTGAAATGGGCATCCTTACATCAACTGCTCAGGGAGAAAATGAAAGAACAGGGATGATTTTCTTGGATATTGTATAATGAAATATGCAACATATCTGATTCTTTTAAGCTGAGTGATTATGCATATTCCACGTTTGGTGGGGACTAATGTTTGTTGATTGTATATATATATTTTTTGTAAGTGTTCTTCATTGTATTGTTAATGATCGATTCCATCATGAAATTACATTTGAATTTGGTAATCATTATTTAATTAAATGTATAATTTGTCAGCTGAATGAATAATCAGAACTGTTTTAGGCATACTATCTTGAAATCGAAGGAAATGACGAAATTGCTCTTCCGCATTTCGGTCTGAACTTTCTATTTGGTGTAGTACCTCAAAAGTATTTTCCCTTTAAAAATGGCTCAGCGCCTCAGCATCCGCCGTTGGGTAAATCGAAACTGGCAATTATCTTTCTCCAGACTGACTCGTATTGAAGAGTCCGCAGAGCGCAGACAGAAATCCAGAGCCGCCGTACTTACATCCATGTCAACGCCGTGAGCTCCGGCATCCGACGGTTCGGATTAGGGCAGACGAGTTCGATGATCAACGGTCCATGAAGGATACATGTGGGCCCACTATATCGTATTCCAACGTATATATTCGCCATTTCCCCACATCAAACTCGGTCCACCAAAAACTGCTCTCTTCCCTATTCGCTCTTCTTCTCCTCTCTCTCACATACAAGCACGCACTGCCTCCCTACAAAAATTTAAACCCTTCTCGCTTGCTTCACTGTGAAGCGTCGGAAATGGAACCTTCGCCGGAGTACACAATAAGGATATCTAGGTACAGAAGGTGGACATACCGGTAGGAAAGGAAAGATCTGCGCTGAGATGAATTTAGAGAGCTCCAAGGCAAAAATGGAGTGCCAGAAAAGCACGGGTAAGCTTACGAGGACGAACTCATCACTCCTCCGTTCTTCACCGACCGTCCGATCTTCAATACACAGCTTATCTTCTGTGGACGAGATTGGAGCTGATGAAGTAGTGTCAGACCTCGAGGAGCAGAAGCCTCACACCAAGCCTGCGCCTCCGCCGGCCCCGAGATGCTCGCCGCGTTCAGCTTCGGTTCTTTTCGTTGTCCTGCTCTCGGTTTGCACCTTTTTAGCCTTTTTCAACATGAACGACATAGCCACTTCAGAGAACTTGCTTTTGGCTTTAATTCTCATCACGGTTCTGCTCTATTTCGTCGCCAAAAACAAGGTTTTAGTGAATAAAAGTATTAACTTGTGCAAGGAATCGTGTGATGACTATGCTAGGAAGTTCGGAATTTCTTGCTTTTCCTCCAAAGCTCAGGCAAAGCCTGTGCAATGGTTCATTGGTGAGGCAGATCCGAACCAAGCTGGAAGACTAAATCGAAGTGTTGAAAAGATTGTCAGAGAAGGGGTTGAGTTTTATAGCAACGGTGATTTCTATGAAGGTGAGTTTCATAAAGGTAGATGCAACGGCAGTGGTGTGTATAACTACATCGCCAAAGGTAGGTATGAAGGAGATTGGATTGATGGGAGATATGATGGTTATGGGATTGAGAGTTGGGCCAGAGGAAGTCGATATAGAGGACAGTATAGGCAAGGCCTAAGGCATGGATATGGTGTATATAGGTTCTATACCGGGGATTCTTTCGCCGGGGAGTGGTGTAATGGGCAAAGTCACGGTATTGGAGTACAGACTTGCGCTGATGGAAGCTCCTATATCGGAGAGTTCAAGTGTGGGGTTAAGCATGGCCTTGGTTGTTACCATTTCAGGTGATCCTTTATTGACTTTCTACATTCAAGTTTATCTCATCGGAGCTGGTTTCAAGTATTGGGTTTGGTCAATAAGGAATATGTAATTATTGAATTGCAGTAGACATTGATACAATTTCATCTTTGTACAGAAATGGAGATCGATATGCAGGTGAGTATTTTGGCGATAAAATCCATGGCTTCGGCATCTATCAATTTGCCAATGGCCATTACTATGAAGGATCATGGCATGAAGGGCGCAAGCAAGGCTATGGGACGTATACGTTCCGCAGTGGTGAGACGAAATCGGGTGAATGGGACAATGGCAATCTTAAGTCTCCCTTACCTGCTTCGTCCGAATTAGTTCTTCGAGCAGTTCAGGTAATTCACCTTAGAGAAGTACATTTATTGTTGTTCAACAAATATAATTTTTTTTTATCTTATTCTTTCCGAACTCTTGCTGTTTAGGCTGCTAGAAGAACAGCAGATAACGCAATCCACCTCAGGAACGTCGACGAACAAGTGAACAAGGCCATGGCGGCGGCAAACAAGGCAGCCACTGCTGCCAGAGTCGCAGCTATCAAAGCCGTGCAGAATAGAATGGATGGAAAATTTTGCGACACTAACATCTAAAAGGTAGCTAGTTATAATGTCGGTAATGCACATTTACTACTACTTGAGAAGGAACCTAGCAGCAGCACCCCATCGAGCTGAAAGCTCCATGGTGGTTGAGAGAGAGTAAATAGAACAGCTTTGGTTTACCAGGCTGTGATCTGTACATATAGAACTCAATTTTCTTGAATGAAATTTCTTTCATTGTCCTCCACCATCCCCATTTGCTATCAGGCTTTATGCCATGCTCCTCGTTGGTGGGGTTGATTACGAATTGCTTTATGTTTCAAGTTCCCTTTTCAAATTATTGCATCATGTTGTGTGAAATTCTGGGGTTGTATTATTGGTGAAATATCATGGTGCTTCAATATGGAGTATAGATAGATAGATATCTTCACTGTTCTGCTGAGAAAGTTTTGGTTATTATTGTCATACCAAGCATTTACAGGGAGGCCTTGCCTATTTTGAGATAAGAGGGAAAGAAAGGATAAAGGAGGATCCCCCAAATCTTGTAGTTGAATGGCAACTGTTGTTTGGTCAATATGCTGCACTTTCTGTTTGGCAATATGCTTCATGCCTTGCTTTTCTATGTACAATCAGTTGTGCGGATCTCACTATAAAGCACCACCTCCTATCACACCATCCCAATTAATGGGTAAGCGCGCACCAAGTGTGTGTATGTGGGATCCACGAGGATGGTGCGTGGTATGTAGCATACTGCAGTTTTGCTGGTGTCCCTTTGTCAAGGGAAACCAAACCCTTTGATAGCGAGCTCGCTATGGTAATTATTTGATTGATGATAGGTGGCTACTTGTACTTTCTATTTTTGTTTTTGTTTTCCTATGATTTTTTTTTCTTGCATTTTAAAAATGATCTTATCTTATATATTTATTATGAAATTTTATTAGAGCAATATTATTTATACACATTTTTTACTTTTTAGACACTATTTATTGACATTATAATGTGTCAATAATTACAATCACAACTTTTGTTATTTGTCATTATTCAATTTTTTTTATTTGTTGTTGTGATTGTTGACACATAATGGTGGCAACAAATAATGTATAAAAAATGTGTATGAATACCATTTTTTCATTTTGTTAAGGTCCACTCTTATAATACATACCACTTTATAATTCTATTGATATTTTAATCTTCACATCAAAATTATATTTTAAATAAAATATTAATCCGAGTTATGGAATTAAAATCAACCCAAAAAAAACTCCTAAATCAAAAAATATATATATATATGAGATCTTAGTCTTATAAAAACGTGAACCACTATTATAAATATAGTTGTAGCAATAATTCTTAGTCCTTAGGTCCACAATTACAATATCCCAATGGTATTAATATTACGATTCTAACCGCGATTATCGAACTTGTTTTTTTTTAATCGAACTTGGTCATATCATTAAAAAACTTATACATTAGAGATAAAAAAACCCTCTTGTTTTGATACGGTCATCGTCGGGAATTTCTATAACTCAATTAAAGACTACTTAACCCAATAGAATGTGAAACAAAATTCTCGATGATGAAGATGCTTGAAACTCGCCAAAATATGAGTTGATCTTTCAAACGATGTAAACCATTTCAATTATCTTTGTCCAAATCATAAGACTAGATTATTATTGGGACCTAAGAATTTTTTATAGTGGTAAAGTGTACATGTTGGGAAAATGCTTTTCCAACAGTACAACCCTGTCATACTTATATATTAACTTTAGATAGTTTAAACAAAAATGTATCCCAATTTTGAAATCCACTTATAATAATTGATCTTATAATTTTATCTCACCAGTTCACGGTGTTCTTATACTAACGTTAAAAAATAAAAATAAAAACAATGAAAATGGTGGCGTTTATGAGTGACCATGGCCCATGTATGTCTGGCCAAGCTCATCTAGGCCATATGCTTTCCGCATCGACCCATTTTGATGCTACTTCCATCGATCAGCAACTTCCAAGAAGGGAATCGTCATCGAACCCTTTTAGTTTTGATCCACCTTGAGGATCCATTGTAACAGTTCTTCCCGGTTTTAGCTGCATATGTATTCAAAAAAAAAAGATCTGAGTTAGATTATTGTTCACATTTATGGATGTTGAAACCTTTTTGGATATGTGATGTCACACCAGTTCGTGAGAGTCCAACTTCTTAAAATAACAACACAAACATGCTTCAATAATGTGGTACTTTTGAGACAAAACGAGATCCCTTGTATGATTAAACAAATCCAATTTTCATGTGAGGTGCATCTTCATCTTCAAGTTGTATAATGTTGGGAGGTTGTCTATGTTCCTACACGCCCACATGCATTAGTGGCCTGACCCTTTTTGCTTTGTTCATTTCGACCTTCCTCCACAATCTATCTTTGGCATGTGAAACCTTTCCCTGGATAATTATAAGCAGGAAAAGGGTTTTTGTAACTTTCCAAAATTCAAATGACATGGGCTGATGAGATCCTCTTTTTATGTAGTTCACCAAAAGGTTCAACACGAAAACACGATATCGGAATCGGAGAATGTAAGAGGAGGATTATAATGCACTTCCAGGATTCATATTCATCTATTGTATTGTAAACTGGGTGCTACGGTTCTTGTGCTCAGTCCTTGCGTGCTCAGTCCGTACTCAACTTTTCGTAGCACCGTCCGTTTTCGAAATTGGTC
>JAOYMZ010010618.1:0-21201 GCA_025802335.1 Pinguicula primuliflora
ATGTGTATAATCCTTTAGGCTAAGTGCCTTTATATAGAGGATTAGGTGGGCTTAGGTGGATAGTGGACTTAGGTTAAATTAATTAAATAAATTAATCAATATTAATACATAAAGCCCAACACCATGAAAGAGCATGAATTAAATTCTGTGTTGCTAGCCGGTGAACCAAATCCGGATCAGTGTGAAGTGATTGCAAGGGCCGCTGCCATCAATTCAAGTAATTCAGAATGGTCTCACCAGCATTCTCTATCGAACTGTGCTGGCTTGTTTTCTAATGGAGGTCAGTTATGTGCATACTTCTTTTCAGCAACGTCTTTTTCTTTAATCTTATAGAAGCACCATATTAGGCCTGTGGTTCTAATCTTGCTCTCTTAGACGCTCAACAGTTACTCCTGATTTCCACTCTGCAGTATATACAAAACTTAACTTGATCAAAAAGCTGCATTTCATCACCCATTACCATGCACTATCTGCCTTTTTTGCTATCTACCAAGCTCTCAATTTGAGCGAGTGGATTTCCAATTTGACTACACTGCAAGACTTTGGGCGGAAATTAAACCGTTCAGAACAATTTCAAAGGAAACTATTACTTCCAACTGCTGTATTTGATTTCCCTGATTGAAAATGCTCTCTGCCTCGGTGATGCGGAGATAATATTCAGTCCAGGAGATGTTTCTTGGGCATTAGGTGCTTCGTTTATTGAGGGAGAATTTTTATGGTTGCATTTGGCAAAACCTGAAAATGGCTTCTTTTTCCTGAAAGAGAATGTAAAGATGCATTCACCTTCGCTCATATTTGTTTTCCTCGTATTCCTTCTACTCGTAGTTTATCATTCTAAAATTAAGTTGCCAATGCCAGGGAGGAAAGATGTAGCTACACCGACCACATTGCTATCTCAATGGCATACTTATGTAATTATGTTAAAAAGTTGAATGAAAAAAAAAAGTAATTTTTAAATGAGATAAAATAATCAGGTTATTTTGTAGGGATAGAGTAATCGTACATAATACATGATTAGAAATGGATTGGAGGATTAAATCCTCCGACCTGAAAAAAATTATATTGGATACCGAATGAATGATTAAAATGGATTACTTTCGTAATCATGAATTTATCACCAATTTATCTTTTTAGCGAACGCACCCTATGTGATTAGGTCATTCCCACTTACCGATTCAGAATAATCTCCTATAGTCAGTATTCAGGAGTGCGCCATATATGCAGTTTTTTTCGTCCGACCGGCCCAATTTGGAGTTGTATGGCCTGTCGGGGCGGTCTGACAGCTGGGCGCACTGGGAGGTTCCTAGGCTTGCTGGGCCTAATAATAATAATAATAATAAAGGAATGTGCCTTGTGGTGGGGCGGCCGTCTAGGGGGCCTCTGACCGCTCCACCTCCGTAACCCAACTTCTCGAACACTGCATATAATAATAATTACGTAAGAAAATATTGATTATGCATAATATTATCCAACTAAATTTATCCCGTATTTATAACATATTTTGCGCACATCTTTTCTACTTCTTTTTCTACGTCTTCTACTATTGTTTGTACTATTTATTCTTATTTTAGAATTAGTAGTATTTTACACAATTTCTTAAATAATAATAAATGACAATTTAATATCAATTATAAAGAGGGTTTTAGAACTATTTTTGAAAATCCTCCCAGGCACATTTTCCCCTACACCTATCTCCGGCCAAACCTACCATCGGAAAACCTAAACCCACCGTCTGTTAGGCTGATAATGTACCTCAGACGCAAAAGAATATAGAATAGACACATTGAGTGGCGGATTGAACACTATTTTGGTCCCAATTCTACACCAAAAGGATGTATTGAGTGGCGGAAAAAGTGGTCGGGGCCCAATTCTATGAAATTTAAAAACTGTTCTGCGCCGAAAGCCATGGCTGCTGAAGAAGCTTTATCAGAGGCAGCTGAAAAAGGGAAAGTCGTTGCGGTAGACCCCTCAATAACACACAAAGAAGATGGCAATACTTTGAGCAAGCCTGAAGGAGATCTGGCAGAAACTAGTAAAGAAAAATCAGTCCTTTCTGCTGATGGAAATATCTGGATAACCGTCGGCAATCGCCGAGCAAAACCTGGTGAAAAAAAAGGAAACTAGCCAAAAGCCCCAACTGAAAAAATAGACCAGCCAAAGAAACTCCCTCCATACATAGAGAAAATCAGGGCTAACTCCACCTCCTTCTTTTTCACTAATATTCCTCCAGGTTGGACAGACAAGGAGATGTGGACCTTCTTCAATATCCATGGCCAATTTCGGGACATCTATGCTCCACCATGCCTGGAAACCCAAGGTAAGAGGTACGGATTTGTATGATATGACAAAAACGTAGACCCCTTTGTACTATTGCAGGCTATGAATGGGAGTCGTGTTGGAACAATGGATCTTCAAATCAATATAGCAAGGAATTCTGGCAAACAGTCTAAACCCAACATCCATACAGCAAGGAAGAACCCCGTCACGGAGGAGAACCAGGTAGAAACTGAAACTTTAGACTCATTGGATTTTACCCCTGCTCCTGCAGATCAACAATGGCTTGAGAGATGCCTGGTAGGCCTGCCCATTCCGATATTGGATCTAAACACAATGCATAAACTACTTGAGTAGAATGGTTAAACAGGTAGTTCTGTAGTCCGTTTGGAGGGCGGCGAGGTTCTCATAAAGCTAAAATCCGAAGAGGTGAAGTTGGCTTTAATTAATGATGCTAAAGTGCAAGATTTGCTCTATGTTTATAATCTGATGTCGTGGAAAGTATCTAATGGGAAACTTATGAGACCAATATGGCTACGGGTAACTGGAACACCTCTACACTGCTGGAGCAATAAGTTTTTCACGAAAGCTGTTGCAAAAATAGGGGAGGCCATACAGATTGATTCAAGGACAACGGATAAAACAAAGATGTTACATTGCCGGATCCAAGTGTTGACAACATCCAGTGATACTGTCTGCAAATAACTGCGGATTAACTCGGGGGGAGAATGATTTGATATATGGATTGAGGAGGGACCCTTTGGACCTAGAAGAAATGCACAACCAGCATCAGGCAGGAAAATGCAATGGAGACCTGTTGGAAAAACTACAACCGAGCCACAGACTGAACTCTAGCCTCAGTTACGTCCGGGGGAACAGCAGGGGGTTCCTGAAAGGAAAAAATGAGTTAAAGACCGCGAAGTTGTGATAACAGATGATGCAAACACTCAACGAGGGGAAAATGGTAATACTTCGCAGGAGCACTCAAATAACAATTTAAACTGTGCAAGACTGGAAGAGGACAAAGAGAGCTCTCAGGAAACAGAAGAAGGTTTGTCCAGGAATTTACCAATCAGACAAATTGAGGAAAATTTAGCTTTGAGCAGCTCTCCGTCACCTGATAAAGGGGATATGGCCAGATCAGATTCAAAAAGTTCTGATAGTGGATTAAAATTCATAATGAACTCATCAGAGGGAACAAAGAAGGGATGGAATAGCAAAGAGCTACCTTCAACTGCTAAACGAAAAATCTTATCAGTGAATCAAACAGGAGGATTTACTGCTCTGCTACGCTTCAACACCAAAAACTGGGAAGTCTGAATCAAAAAAATAGTATATGCAGAACTCTGGATTTCTCTGGATCCGTTGTGAGCTTAAACAAGCTAGAGAGCTCCGGCAACATAACTGAGGAAAGGACACCTTCCACCTTGATGTACAGTGACAACCCTATGGATCTGCAAATCTTTACTGACCAATCTCCTAGATCAGGCTCCAGCAGGTACAAAAGGATCTTATCACCAGGTGTGTCACAAGAAACGAAACTGAAAATGCACACTGAAATTATACAAGCAGGTCAGAAACTAACAGAATCAGATAACATGGTTCCAACAGCTAGTCTGATGGGTGAAGACATATAGATTCTGGAAGGAAAAATGGCACACAACCAAACTGAAATGCTCTGGAATAGAGTGAAAGCATTAGGGGTCTCGGTTAGAGGATCTAACCAGGATGTAATCGAGCAGCTACAAACCATTGATGCTGAGGCTATGATATGTTTTGAGCAACACCAAAACAGCGGACCAGCGGAAAAGTTTAATCCAGAATTACAATGAAAGTGTTGAGTTATAACATCAGGGGTCTGGGCTCAACAACAAAGAAAAAGGATGTACATAACCTGGTAAGAATAAATTCCGTAGATTTGTTACTACTGCAGGAAACAAAATTAGAGCAATTTACCTCAAGGACAGCAAATAGTATATGGCCGAACTCAGACTGTGAATGGGTGCACAAGGATTCCTCAGGACGATCTGGTGGGATATTATGCATCTGGAGGAAGGAAGTATTTCAGTTATCAAGTTCATATTCAGTTGAGGGTTTTTTGAGAGTCAGTGGATGGTGGGAACCTTCACACATAGAGGTACATATTATTAATGTATACGCACCAGCTCCTGCTCACAAGAAAAGACTTCTATGGAACGAAATACTACAACAGATAACAGCCATCCCGAATGGCTGATGGTGCGTAGCTGGTGATTTTAACGTAGTCAGGTTCCATGAAGAAAGATTAAGCATTGCAGCTCCAAATAATAGAGAAATGCAGGATTTTCACAGCTTTATCCTAAATGGTAGACTGGTGGATCCCCCTCTACAAAGACGCAGTTATACATGTTATGCAGGCAGAGGAACTAGCAGCAGTAGATTGGATCATTTTCTATTTTCTACTGAATTGATTGATACTTGGCAAAACCTTTTCTAGTTTGCTCTCAACCGGAGCTTGTCTGATCATTGTCCAATATTAATCAAGGAAGAGGATTTAAACTGGGGACCTAAGGTAATGAAATCACATGATTGCTGGAATAAAGCTTCTGATTTTAAGGTGGTTGTCAGCAGTGAATGGAGCAACTTGATTCAAACAGGCACGAGTGGATACATACTTCATCAGAAACTCAGAAATCTGAGAATCAAGCTACATAAATGGAACAGAGACAGCTTTGGGAATATTAACAAACGGATAGAAAGATTGAAACTACAAATCCATACCTTCGACCTAAAATCTGAGCTTACTATATTGAGCAACACTGAGATAGAGCAGAAGAGACAAATATGGTTGCAACTCCAGAAAGGGATAAGGGATAAAGAAAGGCTTACTTTTCAGAAATCAAGAAGCAAGTGGATAAAAGAAGGAGATAGAAATTTCTCATATTTCCACTCTCGCTTAATGAAGAACAGAAGGTCAAACTATAAAAGAGGAATGAGCTTCGATGGCACCTGGGTGGAAGAGGTTGACACTGTCAAACAAAAGAACACAGACCATTTCAGGAAATAATACCAATCAACCTCAGCAATCCGGCCACTCCTTGAAATACCAGCTGAGAGATTAGTCTCCAATGCTGATAATGAATCCCTCACGAGGGAGGTGACTATGGGGGAGATATCAGAAGCTGTAGGGAGCTGCGGGTCTGGGAAATCACCAGGACCAGATGCTTTCAACTTTTTATTTGTGAAACAACACTTGAAGACCATCAAATATGAGTTCATACAATTCTTAACAGATTTCTACAGAACAGACTGACATCAACTTGGATAGTACTGGTTCCAAAGATAGGAAATCCTTCAACCATGGACCATTACAGACCCATTTCCCTGGTGGGGAGTGCTTACAAAATTCCCTCCAAAATACTGGCAGCGAGATTGAGCAAAGTGATAGGAAGTGTTATCTCAAAAGCACAAACTGGTTTTATCCGAGGACGACAAATTCTTGATAGAGTCCTCGTAGCAAATGAGGCTATACACTCCTACCGTAGGAACAAAAAACCACTACTCCTGTTCAAACTAGATTTCAGAAGAGCATTTGATACGGTTAGTTGGAGTTTTCTTGAAAATATGCTACAAAAATTGGGTTTCAGCGACTTATGGTGCAGATGGATGATTGAGTGTGTCTAATCAGCGCGGGCAGCAGTTCTCATAAATGGGGTCAGTGCAGGTGAGTTCGAACTCCAACGAGGACTACGTCAAGGTGATCCATTATCGCCCTTACTCTTCCTTGTCATCTTAAAAGGGCTACATTTACTGATACAGAGAGCAGTAGACACAAACACATTAAAGGGAGCTAAAGTTTGAGATATATCGGTTTCTCACCTTCAATATGCGGATGATACATTAATTTTGGTTGAAGGGGAGACTGATAATGTAAGTTTGGTGAAAGGGA
Source organism: Pinguicula primuliflora (assembly GCA_025802335.1). Taxonomy (NCBI): domain Eukaryota; kingdom Viridiplantae; phylum Streptophyta; class Magnoliopsida; order Lamiales; family Lentibulariaceae; genus Pinguicula; species Pinguicula primuliflora. Next base: position 6,203 of record JAOYMZ010010618.1, read on the forward strand.
TAATGTAGGTGTTCGAGTTAATCTCAGGACTCTCGGTAAACTTCATAAAAAGTGAACTATATGGCATCAACATTCCAACTCCAAAAACGGAAAACATCGCAGCAACACTAAGGTGCCAATGGGGGAAGCTTCCTTGTCTGTATCTTGGCCTACCTCTAGGTGACAACCCGAGCAGAATCCGCATGTGGGAAAGTCTCATTGAGCAGATACAAAGCAGAATGGGATCATGGGAGAACCGCTTCCTAAACTTCGCAGGGAGAGTGACCCTCATAAAGGCAGTTCTAACAAACTTAACAATTTATTACATGTCTCTTTTCCGGGCACCTGCACAAGTTATTAAAAGGATCACAAAGGTGATTACAAGGTTCATTTGGCAATCTTCCTCTGATAATCAGAGACCAATACACTGGAAAAGCTGGAATCACCTGTGTTTGGAGAAGGACGAAGGGGGACTAGGCTTGAAAAACCTGAAATTCATGAATGAGGCACTTCTAGCTAAGTGGGTATGGAGATTTAAAACTGACAGTGAAGAGTTCTGTTTGGAGATAATCATATCAAAGTATTATCAACCTACAAACCATATGGCTGAACTACATCTCTTTTCTCTGCCAGACAACACATCGCGCACCTAGAATGACATCTGGAGTTCAGCAGCAAGGGAAGTATGGTTTAACAACCAGATTCAGCTCAACATTCACTCAGGGGGACAAGGACTATTCTGGCGAACGAATTGGACACACAAAGGTTCGTTTTCCACCTTATTCAATGACCTTTACCTACTAGCTACAAACAAATTTCACACTGTGCAAGAGACCTTACAAAATCAATCAGAACGTGGTCCCTTGCATAGTGGCGGTCCTGCAATGCAGGTTATCACCACCTTTAGGAGACCTCTGTAGGATTGGGAACAGGCGAGCCTACTTCAACTGAAAGAGATGCTGCAATCAGCACTTGCCATATTAGACGAAGGGCCAGACGAGTGGACATGGAGAGGAGATCCAACTGGCCAGTTCAAGGTCTCCAATGCTTACTGAAATATCAGTAGCAACGCCTAAGATAGTGATGGCTTGGACAGATCATCTCTTGCCATCGCATGGAAAAGTTTTGCTCCTCGTCAGGTTCAAGCATTCAGCTGAAGAATACTCCAAGATCGTATCCCCACAATAGCTAATCTAAACAAGCGAGGGATGCACATACATGGCATGGCCGGAAGATGCGTGTGGTGTGGCGAGGTAGAGGAAAATACAGCTCACCTGTTCATCCAGTGCTCACATGTGACAAGTTTTGGCAAGAAATATACAGCGGGACATGAACACAGGTTGCTGGAACTCTCACTATTGCACAACACTGTCAGCAGTTCTTCGGGAATTTTAGGGGACGCACATGGAAGAAAATTGGTCGCAAAATCTGGCAAGCGACAGTTTGGTACCTTTGGAAAGAGCACAACTGCGTAAGGTTCGACTCGGAAGGCATAAGCGACATATTTGAGCTACTGAAAGTGCAAACATGGCATTGGGTGTAAGCTCACCAACCTGCCAGTGCTGGTTATTCAATAACCGACTGGATGCGAACTCCGAACATGATATATGCTTGATTCTTCCATAATACATCTATTTCTGTTTTTTAGAAGCTTAGTTTCTCTTACTTATTACCCTTATGGCGATACAGGCGACAGATGATAGCATAGCTTGGCCACAGATTGGCATAACTCTTGTATATGATCTGCACAGGTTTTTTTCACCGTTGAATGAAGCAATTTTCCTATTACAAAAATATCAATTATATAAGATAAATCTTATATACACAAGTATAATTTGAAGAACCTTGCAAACCTTTAATGTTCATTGACTTTAAATAAGCAAACTATACTTAACTTCAACCATACTATTATAAACTTCTATTTCAACTTTGGCCAAGCTATTATAAACTTCAACATCAATTTGACAAAATTATTGTAAATTTCAACTTCAGTGTAAACTTTAAATCAGGATAATAGGCGGGCTCATTGATAATTGCCTACATGCTACAAATTTTTTATTTTTTCTCCCAGGTACGTAGCATGAGGTTTGCTGCAGATACCAGAATTAAAATTCGGCGAGCCACCAGGCTGCAACCTCAACCTCACCAATACAATGGAAGACTAGGAAGAGGCCTACGACACAAATACTCCCTGCTAACGTACTAGGCGCTCCAGGGAGATTCAACCACCAGAAACGGCAATCATGCACGCACAGCCAGTCCACACCTCCAACCAAAGAGGATAGCCCCCAATATGAATGCATATCCCTGGCGTTCGTATAGGATTAGAAGTGAGCTTCTTCAAGGGACGCCTGTAGAAACCATAGATAAGCCAGTTAGGAAAGAAACCAAGAAAAAAACCAACTCGGTATATAGGAATAGTGACAAGGAGTAAACATCTGAGAATAGGGGAAATGTGTATGAGCGTCTGGGATCGAGAGGAGATAAGGAAGAAGGGGAAATGGAGTGTGAGGAGGCAGAGTATACATTCTTTGTAACAAACTTCCCAAGGACATTCATCCAGCAGACATGATGAAACTCATGGGTGAACAAGGTAAACTGGCGAAATTCTACTTTGCACGAATGATATCAGCAATGGGTCTACCTTTTGGTTTTGCGACGTATAAATCTACGGATGGAGAAGAGACACTTTTGGTGAAGCTCAACAGCTTATGGATTGTGAAATTCTGTTTACAGGAAAATGTTGCTAGATTCAACCGAATGGATCCTAATCCACCAAACAATCTAACTGTGAAGTAGGTTTATCCAGTGAAAGAGCCAAGCCTAAAGAACACTAATACGTATAAAGATATGCTGAATGGAGGTCAGACTAAGCTGCATGATAGGAACATGGAACCAAACTGGAAAGGTAAAGAGAAGATGCATTCTGAGCCAAAAATTAAACAGAAGCACAATGAGTGTCCCAACACTAGCCAAAAGGGGAGAAGCAACATTAAGCTTCACAATGGTGGCAAAGGATACGAGATGGTTGAAATATAGAAGATTATGCACAATGAAAGATCTTGAAGGAGAACCTACGTTTAGAAAAGAGATGAAAAAAGGAGGGTATGGTGGTCTAAGAATAAGTAATGTGGGAGATGGAAAGATACTAATCTGGGATGAAAAGGATGGAAACAATTGAATGAGCTACTGAAAGTAGATATGGAATGGCTAATGGATTGGGTCAAGAATGTAACTGAATGGACAACACAAGACCCGAAAAAATATAGGTGGAGACAAATTAAATTGTATGGAATACTGTAATCATGCCGGACTAATGAAATTCTGGAGAAAGTTGGAGGAAAGTTAGGTAAAGTCATAAGGACCAGCCATGAAACGAGTAACAAGGAATAGCTGGATTATGTGAAACTTATTATAAGAACTGAGATGCATAAAGTAGTGGAAGGAAAATTGTGGGTGGTGATAGATGGTAGGGAGTATGAAGTAACAGTCAAGGAGGTGGAAGAAAGAGTCTGAGGAGAAGGAAGTGATATCTTCACAGACTGATGATGAACTTGAAAGCAGTTCTGATGAAGAATTCGAAGATCTGATATCTACAAACTGTCCTATGAGGATTGAAGGAAAGTGTGAAGAAGAAGTCGGGAGATAAACGAACAATGGGAAATGTTACCATATGTGAACAATACCACAGCAAAGTTGCATTTGAAACTGTATCCGGATGAGAAAATAGAGAGGTCAAGAAAGGAGGCGCAACCACAAAGGAAGGGGAGTCTGACTCAGAGAATGAGGAATATGATGGAGAACATACAAGAGGTAAATTTTGGCAAAAAAACAAATATGCTCGTGAGAAGGGAGAGAACGAGATGGATGGAATGGGTGATGACAAGGTAATGTCAGTAGGAAAAGATCATGCGGACGAAACACATGAGGAGAGTGAACAGTGCGAAAGGAAAGGAGAAGAAAGTAATGATCAGGCAAGTAATTATGAGGAACATGAGGAAATACAAAAGTATGAAACCTTAAAAGCAAGATACAAATTTGCAGCAGATGATGAAGAAGTGGAAACCATACCTGAAACACAAGAAAAGGTCATATCTGTGGCGTCTGATAGTGAAAAAATAAGAAGCAAAGTGCAACAACAATCTATGAAAGTCCTGAGTGCAAGGAAGCATAAAAGGCTCACTAAGAAAGGTCTCACAAATGATGTAATAAAAGATGAATGGGAATATGTAATGCTTGAAAGCGTGAAAGCTAAGAAAAGAGATGTTGTGGGAGGAACAGAAAGATTCATAAAATAGAAAGAAGATAGAAAAGAAGCAGAAAGGCAAGAGGGACCACTAGCAGACAGTAACATTATAGCTACGAACACAAGGCACATAAGAGAGGAAGCACAAAATATAATGGATGCAGGACAACAACTTGGAGTCACACATCTAGCAGGGGAAGACAGAAGCCTCCAAAAAATGATAATGCAGGAAACTAAAAGATATGGCGAAACAGATAAGAAAAAACCGAAAAGGAAGAAATCCAAGCAGAGCAGATAGATGTATAAGGAGTAGAAAATACAGAAATTTCCTAAATGCAGTTATTCACATATAATGCAGGTGGATTAGGTGGTCAAGGAAGAAGGAAAAAAATCAAGGAAAACCTCAGGAAACATAACAATGATTTTGCAGCCTTTCAGGAAAAAACTAAGAAAGATACAATTTATTGAACAATTTGCTAGAAGCATGTGGTATTCGGATAATATGGATTCAGTGTATTTTGGAGCTAATGGTACGTGTGGTGGATTACTATGCATCTGGGATAAGACAAAATTCAGTAGGGAAGAAATCTGGAATTGTGAAGGAGTACTGGCTGTAGCATGGAAATTAATTGGAGAGGAAATGAGGTGTAATTTAGTAAATGTTTATGGACTGACAGAATTGGAAGGAAAGAAAAAGAACAGTGGTCCAAAATTTATGAATACTATGAAGGAAAAGAAAATCAGAAATGGGTAGTGATGGGAGATTTTAAAGCAATATTGGAAAGAAATGAAAGGAAGGGACAGGGATCCAAGAATTATGGCAGAGAAATAAGTGCACTTAGGAGATTTGTAGAGAAAATGCATATGTGCAACATGCCAATGGAAAGGAGAAGGTATACATGACACATAAACTCACAAAAAGCAAACTGGAACAATTACTGAAGGTAAGAAATGAGATGGAGGAGCAAGCACAATAGTTAGAGAGTTGGTGTCCAATGCAGACAGGAATCAAGAGAAAGATGGATTCAACAAGGAGATGCTTTTTTTAAAATTTTGTTTTATTAAAATCAAAAGCGATTGTACAAACTAGCCCCAAAAGTAAGTATAGTTGTGAAAAGTACAACCACAGACAAAACACGATTATACAAACTAGCCCCTAAAGTGAGCATAGTTGTGAAATGTATAATCTCAAACTTGGAGCAGAGTTGTCAGTATTTCTTAGGACGACCGCATCTGCGGTGCTTTGAACTGAGTGTCTTTTGAGGTAAAGGTTCCTTAGGGTCCGCTGCCCTTTCCCTGTCTTGTTCCTCGTCTTCTTCCACTTGGTCTGCCCAGCTTTTCCTTTGATTGCTATTTGGAGTTGGCTGCTTTAGGAATTTCTGCTTCTGACTGCCTTCTGCGGTGGTGCTAGTTTTATATTCTTCTGTCCACCAATCGCGCATTTTAATGACGACAACCATCACTTCATCATACCAGGGTGGGAGTCCAGGGTTTCCTCTATTCTATTGGTTAAGCGAATCAATCATGCCCTTCTCCAGGTCTTTCCAAATTTTTCTCTCCAGCTCCAAGACTGCCCTGATATCATCATTATCTCGTGGTTGCTCCAGTGTTCCGCTGCATAAAACTACTACATCAGATGCTGGTGGCAAGACAGGTTGTAAATTCCAAGGGAGTTCGGTCACAATATCTAGAAATTCTGCAGTTAGGTGGTCCTCGGGTGTCGCTGGTATTGGACAGATTTCTGCTCCTATCCCCGTTGTTGCCACTGGGACCTGTGTTGCCGGATCATCATCAGGAGGTGTACATTTCCGCCCAGCTGGCAGCAGAACTACTGCTGGAGGGGGAGCTACACCAGTGTTCTGTACTTCAGCATCAGTCTTTCTGGTGGCATTTTTTTCTGGGCAAGCAGCTGGATCTGGTTGATCAGTAGGCAGGTTCTTTGTGCACTCAGAGGCAGGGAGGACATAGGGATGTTCCTGATCTTCTGAGCAAAAATCAATCACAACTGGAGATGCTAACACAGCATACTTCCATAGGAAAATCAATCATAACAGGAGAAGAAATCAAATTTCTGGAGTGTGGGAAAATGGAAACTGGATTAGTGATGTAGCAATAGTAAAAGAAGCATTTAAAAGGCACTTTCAACTAAGATTCACTGAAACTGATGTGTCTAGGCCGAATCTGGATGGATTACAAGCAAAACAAATTAGTATAGAACCTCAAGGTAGATTGACACAAAAGATCACATATGAAGAGGCAAAATCCGCAATTAGAATGTGTGAAGGAAGTAGGAGTCCAGGACCAGATGAATTAAATTTTAACTTTATCAAAAAGTTTATGTCTGTCGTGGAAGGATATATTGGACATATAATTGAAGAATTTCAGGAAACAAAAAGAATAGTAAAAGGAGGAAATGGTACTCACATAATTCTATTTCCAAAAAAGGAGATCCCTCTGCAAGTAAGCGATTACATACCCATAACACTTGTACGTGCAGCATACAAAATCATTTCCAAAATCCTTGCAAAAAGAATGAGTGAAGTACTCGAAGAGGTAATATCTACTACCCAAACTGCTTATTTGAAAGGAAGACAAATTATTGATGGGATTATAGTGACAAACGAGACAATACATGAAGTGAAAAGAACAAAAAAAACCAATGCTCATTTTCAAAACGGACTTTGAAAAAGCATATGACATGGTAAACTGGAAATTCTTGGATGAAATGGCAAGGAAAGTTCGATTCCCTACAGAGTTCAGGAAATTAATTGTAGAATGTCTAAGATCTACAATATCTTCTATGATGATTAATGGCAACCCCACACTAGAATTCAGCCCTAGTAGAGGAATAAGACAACGTGATCCGATGTCACCATTCCTATATCTATTGGTAGCTGAAGGATTATCGTTATTAGTGGAAAGAGCAGTAGAATTACAATTGTATGAGCCAGTACGGGTAGGAAAGAATAAGGTTAACATAACTCACTTACAATTTGCTGATGATACCATGTTTTTTGTAGAAGGAAGCTGGAAAAACATAAGGTGCATCAAGTCTATATTACGGAATTTTGAGCTTGTTTTAGGGTTGAAAATAAACTTCAGCAAGAGTTCACTGATTGGGATGAACATGGACGAAACAGAACTAACAAGGATGGCTGAATATCTAGGCTGCTCAACTATGAAACTTCCTATTATGTATCTAGGCCTCCCTATTGGAGATAATCCCAGAAGAAGGGGAATGTGGAAACCAATTGTGGATAGAGTAAGAAGTAGATTGGAGAAGTGGGAAAACAAATCATTATCGGTTGGTGAACGTTTAGTACTCATTAACTCGGTTCTCTCTAGCCTACCGTGCTACTATCTCACACTATACCAAGCTCCTAGGAATATTATCAAAACCCTTGAGAGTATCCAAAAGAAATTCTTTTGGGCAGAGCATAAACGTAACAAAAAAGTTCAGCGGATAAAATGGACTAAAATTACTCAATGCACGAATGTAGGTGATCTAGGAGTCAAGAATTTGGATGCATTCAATCAGGCACTGCTAGGCAAATGGGGTAGCGATTATGGAAGATGGAGATCCAATGTGGAAGGAAATTCTGAGATCAAAGTATGGTGTCAAAGGAAGGCTGCAGATAGGCAAACTTCGGGAGATGAAGGCAGAAAACAATCAACAAAGACAACAACAAATCAAACCAAGAAATTGCTCTATCTAGTGGCAAGACATAAACAAAATCCTAGCGCAGGAATGGTATCTGAATTCATGGAAACTAAAAGCAGGGAGAGGCAATCAGATACTGTTCTAAGAAGAACACTGGTTTGGAAATCAGAAGCTCGCGGTCAAATTTAAAAGACTATACAGAAGATCAAGGAAAAAGAAGGTAACAATCAGCAACATGGGAGAAGCACAAGATGGACAATGGATATGGAGTTTGGAATGGAAAAGGGACCTGAATCACATAGAAGAAACAAACCTGAATGAACTGAATACCTTGCTAGCTAATATTTCTATGCAGGAAACAAAAAATGACAGATGGATGATGGAAGAAAACTCACGCAACACATATGCAGTCACAGAATGTTATCCGATAATCATGAAACAGAATGAGCAATGCTGGACAAACACAGAGAAATTGCAACTGGAGCAAGTAAAATGTAAAGTTGTGCCAACTTCAATAGCAATTCTTGTATGGAAATTAAGCCAAAACAGATTACCCACACAAGACAATCTTCAGAAGAGGCGGATAATACACCAGGATCAGCAAACCAAATGTCATCTGTGCCTACAGGAAAATGAAGAAGAGACAGTTGAACACTTGATCTACAGATGCAAGGTATCTTTGGAAATCTTGAAGAACATCAAGCAGTGGCTACAAATTACCTCAATTGAAGGGTTACCCAGAGTGGAGGAACATCTCCAGAATCGCCCAGCAGCATACAACGAGGATTCATGCAAGGCAATGTGGATTGCAACCATGTGGTCAATCTGGAAAGTAAAGAATGATAAGCATTTCTCAAATCAAAAGCCGGAGATGGAATGAATGACAAAAACAATCAAAGACAATATCTGGTTATGGCTCAAGAACATAAAACCTCCAAGAATCCAATGGCAAAGTAATTCGATGCAATGGAAAGAAAACCCCTATGCAGTGAACTTCAATGTTCCATAAGGAAATCAATTACACAGGATGCAGGATGTGGACTGGTTTTGGGCGAAAAACAAGAGGGTAAAATACCAATTTCTGTAAATATATAAAATCTTTTTGCTTGTAAAAAAACTACTATTACATATTTTATGGATCCTAAACAATGTAAGCATTACATCCATAAAATATTTGATTAAAATTCTCAGTTGGCACTAATCTAGAGTATTTCAAATAAACTGGTGTTTTAAGGTTAAAATCCATAATTTTTCTTGAAGAATTCTACACGCAAAGTTTTAAAAAAAGAACATAAAATGTCTAAATGCTTGCTTATGCTTAAAACTTACAATAAGTTCATACAATTAAGTTTGTTCTGGATTGGTGAACAAGAACTGGCAACAAGATTTCGTGGATTGTACATAAAATCAAAACAGAAAAAGAAAAAAAACAAAAAAATGGGGCATCTGAAAGATGGAGAGTGGAGCTCGGACTTGGAATGGAAAAGGCTTGTTCCTCATGATTATGAGTATTCCTGCAAATCCTTTGCTTATAGACCAGCAAGCTACTTCGGAGTTTATCGATGGATAGCTTATCCAGATCGTTGGACTCCTGAATTGAGCAAACTACATAATCAAACTTGGAGCTCAATGAGCGCAAAGTCTTCTCTATGACACTGATTTCATCTATCTTTTCACCGTGAGTTTTAATTTTGTTGACTATAGTCAGGGTTCCGCCGAAATAGTCAAGTGACTGACCTTTCAGCATTCATATGGAACACCTCAAATTTCCTCCGAAGAACCTGCAGTTGTATCCTCTTATTAGATAGTGAACCAACTTCCTTAACTATCTAATAGTGCAAAGAGTGCACAAAAACAATCGTTATTTGGGTGATTATATATCACCATTTTGAACCAGGCCATGCGTAAAACTTGGGACATAGATTCACTGGTGCATCACTTCAACAATAATTTTAAGGTGTTTTTGAATATTCCACAACAAAATATTTACACTCCCAACAACCTTATACATATTTGTAGATTATATACAATTTATTCTTTTCACTTAAAAATAAACATTTGCATCCTCCGTGCTTAAACACGTTTCGATGCAAGTTGTTTAAAATTATTTAAACATATCAGTTTAATTTTATTTATTTGATTCAAATTATTTTAAAAACAGATGCCTTTTTATATCATAAATGTTAGGTGTACAAAATATTGTACAACTAACACCAGCCATCATGGGCGAATTCATATACGTGCCTGGGGGAAGCCAATCACCCTCAGCCAAAAGAATTTTTCCATGTACATATGTAGTGCATTGTTAACGAATGGGTGAGTTGCAGAGAAAAAAAAGGCGAGTAGCAAAGAAGTGTAAGGAAGGGCGGAGAATAAGAAGAAAGGCGAGAGAAAAAAGGAATAAAAAAATTGTTTTTCTTGGGAGTGTTTAAATAAATGTGTCTGACTCAACTAAAGGCTATACATGACTATATTCGTAGCTATATATGACTATATTTAATTAAATTTGAACGGTGAAATTTAAAAATTGGCATAGTAAATTATAAAATTAAAAATTAATAGAATTACAAAAATTTAAAATTCATAGAATTACAAAAATTAAAAATACATGGAATTAAAAAACTAAAAAATCGCCCCATTAAAATTTAAGGTGTATATATATATTTTTTAAGGTACATATGACTGTACATATATATATTTTTATATATGACTATATTCATGGATATAGATACTAAATAATTGGCACATTAAAATTAAAGGTCTATATATTCAACTTTTTGAGAAAAATTAAAGGTCTATATCCATGTAATCACAATTTGAGCGATTTCTTTACCTGAAATTTCGTTATATTTTTTCCGAAATTTCGTTATATTTTTTTAGATGATTAAGTAGTCATTTATATTTTTTATAAAATTCTGGCGACAAAGCATGAAAATTTTCGATATCTTACTTACAAACTTTTCATTGGTGTGATTAATTTCTACAACGTATAATGTTAGGTTACCCAATTAAAATTTGAGTATTTAATTAGATATATAGGAACGAGGATAGGATACTTACTGCTCGTGTATATATCTTATATTTTTTATCAATATATAATGAAAAAAGGTTTGGTGCAAATGGTTGCAGCAGAAGAGTAATATTTTGAATATTAAATTTTGAAAATTTTAATGCTTTTAAAAGAGTAAATACCGTAAATCTAAAGAGTCATACGAGAAATATAAGTAAAATGTATCTAAAATAAAACTTGTCAAACTAAAGAATTTTGAACCATTTACATTTATTTCAACCTTAGGAATGAATCTATCTATAATGGTGGGTGGATTCAAGCACCCAAATTAATCAATTAAGTTGTCATAAATGGTGGAATTTTCATATGTAAAATCCATGCATGAACAACTTGTGCATAATTTTTGTGTGTCATCGCCCATTTTCGAAAAGCCTCATGTTATGCACGGTTCCCGCGATTCCATCAATGGAAATTTCTAAATCTCTTTTCCCTTTGGTTAAGTAGTCCTTAATAAATTTTTATTCGTAGAAACCGTGCTGCTTTTCAAATGAGCACCCATACTTTCCATTTCCTGGATCCCCCTCCTATCCCAATAAAATGGGGCATCTGAACGATAGAGTGTGGAGCTGGAAGTTGGAATGGAAAAGGCAATTGGTCCACGTCCATCTCACCCTCTACCACGAAAGATGTCTCCTCTGCCAGCATTGCGTTTTTGTTGGTTAATGCTGATCTGCAAGGCTTGTTCCTCATGATTATGGGTATTCCTGCAAATCCTTTGCTTATGGACCAGCAAGCTGCTTCGGAGTTTATCGATGGATAGCTTATCCAGATCGTTGGACACCTGAATTGAGCAAACTATATAATCAAACTTGGAGTTCAATGAGCGCAAAGTCTTCTCTATGACACCGATTTCATCTATCTTTTCACCATAAGTTTTAATTTTGTTGACTATAGTCAGGGTTCTGCCAAAATAGTCTGACTGACCCTTCAGCATTCATATGGAACACATCAAATTTCCTCTGAAGAACCTGCAGTTGTATCCTTTATTAGATAGTGAACCAACCTCCTTAGCTATCTAATAGTGCAAAGAGTGCACAAAAAAAATCGTTATTTGGGCGATTATATATCACCAGTTTGAACCAGGCCATGTGTAAAACTTGGGTCATAGACTTACTGGTGCATCACTTCAACAATAATTTTAAGTTGTTTTGGAATATTCCACAACAAAATATTTATACTCCCAACAACCTTGTACATATTTGTTGATTATATACAATTTATTCTTTTCACTTAAAAATAAACATTTGAATCCTCCGTGCTAAAACACATTTCGATGCAAGTAGTTTAAAATTATTTAAATATATCAGTTCAATTTTGTTCATACGATTCAAATTATTTTTACAACAGATGCCTTTTTATAACATAAATGTTAGGTGTATAAAATATTGTACAACTAACACCAGCCATCATGGGCGAATACATAGAGGTGTTTGGGGGAGGCCAAGCACCCCACCCAAAAGAATTTTTCCCTGTATATAAGTAAAGCATTATTAACGAATGGGTGAGTTGCAGAGAAAAAAAGGCGAGTTGCAAAGAAGAGTAAAGAAAGCCGGAGAAGAAGAAAGGCGGAAAAAAGGAATAGAAAATATAAAAAAATTGTTTTTCTTGAGGATGTTGAAATAAATGTGTCTGACTCAATTAAAGATCTATACATGACTTTTTTTTAGCATGGCAAGGTCTATACATGACTATATTCATAGCTATATATGACTACATGTAATTAAATTTGAACAGTGAAATTTAAAAATTGGCACAATGAATAAAAAATGCAAAAATTCATAGAATTTCAAAAATTAAAAATTCATAGAATTACAAAAATTAAAAATTCATAGAATTACAAAAATTAAAAATTCATAGGAATCAAAGAACTGAAAAATCGCCCCATTCAAATTTAAGGTATATATGACAATATTCATGGAATACAATATAGATATTAAAAAATTGGCACATTAAAATTTAAGGCAATATATTCAACTTTTAGAGAAAAATTAAAGGTCCATATCCATGTAAGCACAATTTTGGTGATTCCTTTACCGGAAATTTCGTTATATTTTTTCCTAGAATTAAGTAGTTATTTATAGTTTTTTAGAAATTTCCGGTGACAAAGCATGAAAATATTCGATATCTTACTTACTAACTTTTCATTGGTATGGTCAATTTCTACAACGTATAATATTAGGTCACCCAATTAAAATTTGAGTATTTAATTAGGTATATAGGGACAAGGATAATATCCTTATTGTTCGTGTATATATCTTATATTTTCTTATCAATTTATAATGAAAAAAGGTTTGGTAAAAATGGTTTTAACGGAATAGTAATATTTTGAATATTAAATTTGTGAGGTCCAATATGACTTTGCTCAGATCTCATACAGCAAGAAATGTGAAGTGTCAATCGAAAGAGACGAAATACAGTATATGAATCACAGTTTTACAAAATGATATATATGTAAAAGTCAAAATCCTGAATGCCGAGTTTAGCCGAAGCACGGATCTATCGATTTCTCAAAGAAATCTGCTCAAAAACTAGCCGTCAATAAGTAATCCAAAATTCAACCGTCAGTCAACACACGAGGAAACAAAATACAATCGGTTCAAAAGAACAAGAATATGATGAGGAGTCTGAATCTGTGCTCAGATGCAAGAAAGGACCGGTAAATCGGCCGGAAAAGTCGAAACGGCGACGGCGAAACTAGGGTTTCGAAGTGAGTTACAGAGAGTGACAGAGAGTAGCCGAACGAGAGTGATAAAAATGTTAAGTGAAGTAATGATCCAGTAACCACATCAACAAAATACATACACAAGCAAGGTGAGCGGACGGGAATAAAGGACAAATGGGCCGAACGAGTAAGGAGTAACAAAATGAGAAACTGGGCCGAGCGACAAAAAATGTAAGCCCAACTCCGAAAATAATCCAACTGACCAGGTCAAGCATATACATATTAGATAAGGCAATTGAACCGAACAGAATCATCAAGCCCACAACTGAAACTAACCCAAACCCAACATATAATTCCAGGCCCACTAAACACATCAAGCCCAAAAATTAACTCACACACCTACCCAATGTTGTTAAGAATCGAAAGGATCTGGAAAACCCGGTTGACACGACGGTAATTCGAGTATGGAATTTCAAGCTCCAAGTCACAAAATGACCAGGTTGACAATTCACAAGTCATATGTAAGCCTATAGAAGGTCTTACGACTTATAGATTTAACATCATCCGGCCATCGGATTCGGGACGTGCACGAGTGCAAAAACAAGATATCAAACCTTAGCCACATAATATATAAGTGCCAAGGGGTCATGTGCCCAAAATCCCTAACAAAATTTTAGAAATTTTAATGTTTTTAAAAGGGTAAATATCGTCAACCTAAGGAGTTATACGAGAAATATAAGTAAAATGTACTTAAAACAAAACTTATCAAACTCTGGACTTTTGAACAATTTACATTTATTTGAATCTCGTGAGTAGGGATGGATGTACCTATAATGGTGGGTGGATTCAAACACCCAAATTAATCAATTAAATTGTCATAAATGGGGGAATTTGCATATGTAAAATCCTAGTGTGAACAACTTGTGCATAATTTTTGTGTGTCATCACCCATTTTCAAAAAGCCTAATGTTCTGGCACGGTTCCCGTGATTTCATCAACGGAAATTTCTAAATCACTTTCCCTTTAGATTAAGTAGTCCTTAATAAATTTTTATTTGCCTAAACTGTGCTGCTTTTCTATTGAGCACACCTGTAGTTTCCATTTCCTGATTCCCCACCCCCCACCCCCTCCATCAGCCATTAGCTCAAATCTAGTCTCCTTAAGATCATATTATTAAATTGTTCTCAAAATAATCCAATGAGTGGTAGTAATTTGTACAACATTTTGTACAAATATTTTTTTTGTACTTTTTATAAATAATGGTTAGAGTGTTAAAAAGTCAAAAGAGAAAGGGAGTTTAGAGTTTACAACATCCAAGTATTCATTCTCATTCATCTATATAAACATCCCAGACTTAGGTAAAACAAACACACTTCGTAAC
>JAOYMZ010010629.1:0-21191 GCA_025802335.1 Pinguicula primuliflora
CCTGCACATCATCATCAAAAGAGATAGGTATAACAGATATGTCATTGGTCTCAATTGGGCTTACCTCGATATCCGGCAAAGGAGGATCAGTTGGGCAAGGCGTGGGCTGGCTGCTCGAAGAAGATGGCTGGCTAGGAGATGAAGAAGGTCCATCCATAGGTATAGTAGCAATCCGTTCTAGTAAGTCATGCTGTCTCTCCCCCCGACTACTAGAAGGGATAGTATGATAATAGAACTCAGACTCGACAAAGTCATAGTGCAACGTATTAAACACTTATTTCGATATTGGGTCAAAGCACCGATATCCCTTCTGATTGACACCATAACCCACAAAAATGCACTTTACAGCACAAACATTCAATTTATTCCGATGAACCTTCGGAATATGCACAAACACTGAACACTCAAACACCCGAGGAAAGAGAGTTGGATATGACGGCACAGAACAGTGTACAGATAATGCCTGGATAGGTGTTCGAAGGTCAAGAGTTTTTGTGGGCAAGCGATTAACCAAATATGTAGCGGTGGCCACAGCCTCAGGCCAGGAATACTTAGGGACCCCTGATTCCAGCATAATGGATCTAGTTATCTCCAACAGAATCTGATTCTTACGTTCTGCCACTCCATTTTGTTCAGGAGTATAAGGACACGTAGTCTGATGAATAATTCCCTTCTCAGTGAACAATT
The DNA here is from genome assembly GCA_025802335.1 of Pinguicula primuliflora. NCBI lineage: Eukaryota > Viridiplantae > Streptophyta > Magnoliopsida > Lamiales > Lentibulariaceae > Pinguicula > Pinguicula primuliflora. The sequence goes on from JAOYMZ010010629.1 coordinate 688, forward strand.
GGGAAATAGATTGGTTCACAAATTCCCTGTCATTATCAGTCCGAAAGATCTTCATAGAGACATCGAATTGAGTCATAAGCATGCGATAAAACTGAATAAATTTCCCCAAAACACCAGGCTTCTGCTTCAGAAAGTAAATCTGACACATACGAGTGTAATCATCCACAAAAAAAATAAAATATCGGAGTTCCCTACCTCCAACAACCGGAGTAGGTCCCCACACATTAGAATGAATTAGTTCGAAAGGTTTATCAGAGCGAAACACTCTAGGAGAAAACGACGATCCATGTGTCTTAGCTCGAGCGCACGAATCACAACAAATAGGAAAACATGATAATTTAGGAAATAACTTCTGTAGGTAACCATCCGATGGGTGACCTAACCGCTGATGCCGTAACCATTCCTTATTATCCTAAATAGCCAGAGTACGTCCTGATAAGGCAGCCTCATCCACATAGTACAGCCCAACCCTTTCAGTGCCACACCCAATAATCTCCTTCGTCCGAATATCCTGCAAAATACAGAAACTTGGATATATAAGCACCGTTCAATTCAATTCTCTTGTGACATGTGATATGGACAATAATTTATGCGATAGGGACGGCACAAGGAGACAATTGGACAATTTCATCGATGGGATAATTTAAATTTCCCCAGCTTCGGTGACAGGTAGCTTCTGCCCATTTGCTGTCTGAATGATTTTATTCCGAGGGACATGATCACTAATTATATCTGAGGGATCATAGATTACAGTATCAGTAGCACCACAATCAAAAAACCACTTACTGTCCCGAAAAGAGTGAGAATTAATCAAGGCATATGAAATATCTTCATCAAAGTCACCGAAACATCCTTCCCCAAAATATTTAGGACTAGGAGAAATATATTTGAGCCCCTTCCCTTTGCAATTCTCGGCCAGTCCCCCTTTTTCCCATTTAATCCAAATCTGCACACACTTTTAACACAATTCAAATTGAAATAATGAGGAGGGTGTGAGGGTAATTTTCTCCAATTAGGTTTCATACCGGCACCGCTACACTGCCCGTCTCCTTGTTCACACTGCTTGCCACTATTGGTGTGGTCGTCGTCGTTTACTTGCCTTTCGACGCCGACCGCAGCAAAACCGTCGTCCCCAGTCTCGTTTCCTTCGAACAGACCTTCTCCCACAGCCACGGTCCCATGTGTCGCCTGGTTCCCAGGGCCGCGCCGTGTTGCTAGTGGAAGTCCGTCGAGATAGCGACGACAGTCTCATCGTATGTGGCCCTGGATCCCGCAATGGTGACAAAACCGTGTATCTCTTGCCTGCGATGATGATTTTTGGCCATCTCATGCCATTTCTGAGCAGTGATCGTCGTTCCTCGAGTTTTGGACGGTCAGACGAGCCGACGACGATGTAGATCCGTTCCTGAGGTTGGTCTGGCCGACACCTTCTTTGCTACCCGGTTCAGTGTGGTGACGGGGGCCTGAGTTCCGACCCGGCCCAGCTCCAGATGGCCAGTTCTGACCCGGCCCAGTTCCAGTCGGTGCGGATCCAGGTTTCTGGCAACCCAACCAGACCCAATTCACAGCCCGGACCTAATTTCTCCACCCTCTTCACCCGACATTCCTATCCCAGAATATTTGAGCGAGCTACTTCTCTCCTCACTGTAGCACACGCCTCATCAACGTTAGGTAACGTTTTTTTCTTTCAAAGTATCTCTTACAATTGCATCAAACACATTATCGAGACCGGCCAAAAACTTGAACAGTCTGTGTTCATTTTGCAGTCATTAAACTTTAGAATGTCACTTTCTTCAGTTATAGGGGTCGGCCTGCGTCGATCTATTTCCATGCATAAATCGTTAATAGCACTATAATAATCCTTCATGGTACTCTCACATTGTTTTAACTGATCTGCCCTAATGGTGAGGTCAAAGATTTGTAGGTTATCCTCCCCTGCTTGGAAGACCTTGGCGAGCTCCTTCCACAGTTCGTGAGCATTAGGAAAATTCAGATATTGCCTCGAGAGATTATGTTCGATATTCTCCGATATCCACCCATAAACCTGAAGATCGTTTTCTCACCAAGATTGGTATTCCGGATCCTCCGATGTCGGCAGTGCGGGATTTCCTGTAAGGTGGTGGGTCCGGTCACGACCCCCAACTGCGATCTCGATGCGGTGCTTCCACACCGGATAATTGTTGTTGTCTAGCGATTCCTCCAAAACCACATTCGATGGATTTCCTCCACCGCTCGAAGATCTCTCCTTTGGTACAATTTGTGCCTGAGCAGCACCTCCGTGCATCAATTTTTCGAGAGTCTGCCTTAGAATCTTGGCCACCTCCGCGAGCACTGTCGTCGATTCCCCCATGGCCCTCTCTTACGCTGGATTAGGTAAATGAACGTCCCGGGTTCGAAACCTGCTCTGATACCATGAAGCAAATAAATAACACGATATTTACGTGGTTCGGGAGAATCCCTACTCCACGGAAGGATTCCTATCCTTCGTTATTGTATTTCTTCCTTCTGTTTTTCACGCCTTACATTGTACATAGATCATCCTTTATATAAAGGTTACAAGAGAATATCGAATATATGGCAACTCCCGAAATTATGAAAAATCTAATCTCAGGAGATAATGGGAGAAGATTTGGTCAATCTTCCCCTAATAATCCTCTAACTAACAATTTGACACTTTTATCTTTGCCCATGCTGCACTGGAGATTCCACATCTGAGAAATAGGTGGTCGATTGTTTCTGATGGTTGTTCACATAGGTGACAACCCTGCCTCTATCAATCAAGTTGTTTTCTGTTGGGACTCTGTTTTTGAGGAGTTGCAATGTGAAACTATAGATTTTTGAACGTAGGGACTTGTTCCAGGCTAGGCCAGCTTGCAGTTCATCCAGAATTTCATTCCATGTTTGCTGCATTATTTTGACATACGTTTCCTTCACAGTTGGAGCTTGAGTGAGATGATCAGCTCTCTGCCAACAAATGAGGAGACAGGAGAAATTGGCTGAGAAGGCGAATTTTGAGGATGTGAAAGACCGGCAAGCGACCCAAGAAGAATAGGGCCTCGAATTTGGGTGCATAAGCGGTGATCTCACAGAAGGTATTGATGAGGTCAATATGAGGATGGCTGGTGAAGGCCGCTTCCTCCGATAGCTCCGCCGTCTGGTTTTCCATCGACTCAAGAAAATCATTTTTTTGGAACCAATAAGACTACGACACGTGTACTGCAATGAAAAAATAAAGAAATAAAAAAAAGTAAAAAAAATAGAAAATGGTGTAGGCGGTGCAACAGTGCACCGCCTACATCGCGGTGCGGACCGAACCGTACCGTCGGTGCGGTGCCCAACTTTCAAGTCTAATCAGCATTGCAATATTATTAACATGTTCCTTTGAATAGTATGGTTGATGGAGTTCTCTTTTCAAACAAGATTATTTTACTCATTTTCCAATAATTATAAGGCTTTGTTATATAGAGTTTGATTCTCTATTTGTCTTTTGATTTCAATAAAAAATATTACTACAATAAAAAACATTGGTACTAAAAGTATCCACATCACTAGCAACCTTATCAACAATAGAGATATTAGCAGCAATTTTGGCAGAAACAGAGCTAGCATCAAGTTTGGCAGAAACAGAGCTAGCATCTAGTTTGGCAGAAACAGAACTTGCATCAAGATTAGCAAGTTCATCAGTCCAAAACTTGGTACCAACAATATCCACATCAATAGCACAGGGATTAGCAACATAATTATGAGCAATAGAGACTGTCTCAGAATAATATTAAGATTTTAGTAAGAGTAATATGATTGTTATAAGTGACTCCTACTGGCACCCGCACATGGAATCTAATCCTAATCAGTCGGGTTTGTCAAAATTTGATAGAACAAACACTATCTTATGGTTCATATCGACTAATTTGCTAGAGAAGATCATTCAACTATGCCATGTAGTTGGTTCGTGCCTATAACCAGTTCCTAATGACAATCTTCCATAGAGTTGTTAAATGAACTGAACATGAACACCATGTTCGAGCTCTATTGGTTAAATTTAACGAACGAGTCGAGCATTTATTGTTGTGCTGAACAAACAGAGCATCATGTTTGAGCTCAATTTGTTAAGGTTCACGAGTTGTTCACGAACAGTTCGCGAACGAGCTCATGAACAGACTCATTTTCGTTCGTTCGTGTTCGACTCATTTATGTGTTCATTTACATGTTCGAACTTGTTCGTTCGGTTCCTTTAGGCTTATGAGTAATGAAACTGATAAAAAGTAAGGACAAATTGATACTTTCACCCTCATTTAACTGTTCATTCAAATAAAACAATCATAATCGCTCGGTATATAAACGTGTAATAACAAATACATTGCCATCAATTTATACTGTAATCAATATAACTATTTGTGGTTGTTTGATATGACATACAACGTAAACGAAAAAAATCAAAATTTTCAAGCCTCTAACCAAACATACCCTGAGATTATAAAATTTACTCACTTGAACTCGGAGTGATAAATTTATTCACCTGAACCCAGCCGGTTCTTCACTTAATCATGAAAAAAAATTAATATATTAATTTAGGTTAAATTTTTATTAATAGGCCTAAGTCCATATATAAACTTATTAAAACATAAAACAGACATAAGACTACAATTGTAGCTGACTAGTCTATACGACAAAACAAACATACCACTACAATTATTCAGATTAAAGATCCATAAGAAGATGAAGAAGAATTAGAGTCGTGACTTTCATTGAGTTATTAAGAGTTGGAAGGAAATGAGCTTATGAGAAACATAAGAAATATACGAGAATTGAGCAGTGACCAGATTAGTTGACCGCAATTGGAGCCTTCCCAGATGATGCAGAGCCACCCTCCACCATTCGCTTTTCCGGTGCTACCTTGTGGGGACATCTTTTCGACGAATGCCCGAACCAAGCACACGAAAAACAGATCTCGTGAAGATCTTCAAATTGAATAGGGAGAACTTTTTGATCAACCACCACCGCCAGGGTTAACGGCTGTCTAAGATTGATTTTTACTGCAAACCTTGTGAATAGTCCCCCGAGATCTAGACAGCGTGTGCTCATCAGCTTTCAAAAACATTTCAACCTGGCGAGCAACTTGGCGGAGCAGATGCTAATGGAAATAGTGGACAGGTAAGCCAAGAATCTGCACCCATGTAGCCACATTATATATATATGATCCGCCCGAGTATCAATACTCCTATGCCATGGAAATACATATAGGCAGTGACTCACAATTGTATGCGCCCTTTCAAATAGAGCCTTGTCGTAATCGTGGCTATTGGAACATTTCAGAAGGTAGAAGCTGTTGTCGATATCAACCAGTTTAGTTCACCTTTCAGCTTCCAATGGAGATTCAGGCTCCTAGACAAGGCTTGGTAACCCATATGTCGTCCGAGTGGACATATGATCAGTATATTCTACATGGATTTTTCGAATAATTTGTGAACCCTTTCCGGGAAGTTGATAGTTGGGTGAGTACCATCATGATAATGAATGACATCCTCAGTTGAGATCATGATCAGAGACTGCTCAGGAACTAGATTCTTAGCAACCAACGATTTTAAAGTGAATGGTGCTCTATTTTCAACAAAGGCTTGAGATCTGAAGGTACTTTTTTCGTCCAGAGAGGCATGAGCATTGCGCTTGACCTTGGCAGCGGTCACTCGCTCGTCTAGGTATGGGATAATAGAAATTAAAAGCAGAAGAAATAAACACATGGATTTACATTGTTCGACTATGCCTACATCTACGGGAGAAATTTTCCATCTTTTTTTCTCTTTTCTTCATATGTTTTGTGTACAATATACATGCTTATATAGACATGTTCTTGATATGGTAATTCCGAGATTTTGTTACATTGAATCCCGGGAGACTAGGGAGATATTTGGATAATCTCAAATCTCTCCTTATTTTCCTATTCTGTTGTGTTGACCCTTTCCAACACTCCTCCTCAAGTTGGATGGTGGGAGGCCCAACACCCAACTTGCACATAATCTCATGAAATGAATGTCCAACAACTACCTTTTTCAATATATCTGCCAATTGGTTCTTCGATCGAATATAGGGTAGTGAGATGACCCCTTCGTCCAACTTTTCCTTGATAAAGTGTCTATCAATTTCCACATGCTTAGTCCTGTCATGTTGTACAAGATTTTCTAAAATATGTATAGCAGCCCGGTTATCACATCTCAAAGGATAAGCTCGGTCACCTGGGAACCCCATGTCATCAACTTCTTCAACCACAATATTTTGGCAACTCCTCGCAATATTCCACGAAACTCGGCCTCAGCACTAGATAAGGCTATCATCTTCTGTCTTTTGCTCTTTCATGTGACAAATTACCACCAATGAAAGTGAAGTATCCGAATGTAGACTTACGATCCACTGAGTTTCTAGCCCAATCAGCATCAGTGTATGCTTCCATCCTCAAGTGTTCATTCCTTCTGAATATGACCCCTGTATCTGTTGTACCTTTCAGAATTGAACAATCCTTACTGCTGTCTCCCAATGATCCTTCTGAGGGCAATGCATAAACTGGCTCATAATGCCTACAACATAGGCAATATCTGGTCAGGTATGAGATGAATAGATCAATTTCATGACAAGGTGTTGATATCATTTCTGATCAGTAGACTCGGCCCCTTCCACTATTCTGAGTCCATGATTCGAAGCCATAGGTGAGTAAGCTGGTTCGCACTCCAAGAGACTTGTTTTAGTTAATAGATCAAGTACATAATTTCTTTGATAGATGTAATTGCCACACTTAGATCGCATCACTTCAATTCCAGAAAATACTTCAGAGCTCCAAAATCTTTCATCTCAAACTTCTTAAACAGGTGTATCTTAAAGTTTGCAATCTCATCTTCATCATCGCCAGTTATCACCATATCACCCACATATATGATGAGGCAAGTTATCCCCAAAGGTCGCCTCTTCAAGAACAGAGTGTGATCAGAATTACTCTGGTGATATCCATATCATGGCATAACCAGCATGAACCGTCCAAACCATGCCCGTGTGGATTATTTCAATTCATAAAGGGCTTTCTTCAATCTACATCCTTCATTAACTCAGAAGTCTGAGAGAAACTGGGTGGATTTTCCATATAGACCTCTTCTTCTAAATCTCCATGAAGGAAGACATTTTTTACATCAAACTGAAGGAGTGACCAGTCCCGATTGGTTGCAACGAAAAATAATAAACGAATGGTATCTATTTTAGCCACTGGTGAAAAAGTCTCAGAATAATCTATCCCATATGTCAAGGTGTATTCCTTTGCCACCAATCTTGCTTTAAATCGTTCGATAGTTCCATCAGCTTTCCTCTTAATCGTATAATTCCATCGGCATCCTACGGGTCTCTTCCCTTCAGGTAACCTGCATTTCTCCCACGTATTATTCTTCTCCAAAGCCTCCATTGCAGCCTCCATTGCTTTTCTCCACTCAAGTCTACTCAAAGCTTCTTCCAAACTTCCAGGGATTTCTTTTTGATATAAGGCCATAGTGAAAGCCTTAGCAGATGTTGTTATCTTTCCCTTGAACAGGTTAGCTACAAGATATCGCTTTGATCTAGGGACATGATCTGCAATATATCGAAGAGCCACAACTCCTCTAGTAGATCGATCGGGAAGCACTCGAACTAGAATAATTAGAACATGTGCATCTGGAATATTCGAGACACTGCAGTATCATGGTGAGTAGACATAGATCCATCAAGTAAAGGCTCAGGAGAACGTACCAAGATATCCGAAGAAGGAGGGGTCACTAATACAACGAGACCTCCAGACTGTACTACGGGAGATGAGCTGGAAGGGACAATTTCAAGTGGTGGTGGTTTCGAGGCATTAGGTGGCTCTTTCGGGGGCTCAAGTAGGAGGACGGTAAGCTGATACAATCTAGTGGATCACTCTGAATCTCCCCCTGACCACTAGAGAAGGATAGATTACTAAAATAAAACTCATGTTCCACAAAATCACAATGAATCGTGGTAAACAACCGTCTCGGCACCGGATCATAGCATCGATATCCTTTCTAGTTCACACCATATCCAACAAACACACATTTCAACGAGCATGGATCAAATTTGGATCGATTAGTTTTCAGAATGTGAACAAACACAAAGCACTCGGGGATGTAATGTAAGATACAAAGGCACTTTGGTATGACAGGAAAGTACCTGCAGTGGAGTTTCCAAATTCAAGATTTTGGTAGGAAGCCGATTTGCCAAATAGGTGGCTGTAGCTAGAGCCTCAGGACAGAAATACAATGGAACACCAGACTCGAGCATGATAGCACGTGTTACTTCTAGGAGAAAACGATTCTTTCGTTCAGCCACACCGTTATGTTCAAGAGTATAAGGGCAGGTAGTTTGATGAATCAATCCCTTTTCAGAACAAAAGTTTGACATTTGTGTATTCACAGACTCCCCCCATTATCAAATCGAAAAACCTTAATGGGCATCTCAAATTGAATAGCAATCATATGATAAAACTGAATAAATTTGGTAACCACACCAGATTTACTTTTTATAAAATAGATCCAACTCATTTGAGTGCAATCATCAATGAACAAAACAAAGTATCTCAATCCACTGCCCCCAATAACGGGAGCAAGACCCTAAACATCCGAATGGATAAGTGAAAAGATTTTTCAGTACGAGACAAACTAGAATAAAAGAGGCTCGATGAGCCTTAGCATGAAGACATGAATCACAAGAAATAAGAAAACCACTAAAATGAGAAAATAGTTTTTTGAGATAGCTTTTGGAAGGGTGACCTAAACGTTGGTGCCACATCCAACTTTTTTGGAATGCAGAGCTACGAACAGATAGGGCTTTCGGAGGTGGAGTCGTGACTTCATTGACGTAGTATAATCCAGCCCGTTCAGTGCCACAACCAAGGATCTTCTTCGTCCAAATATCCTGCAAGACACAAAAGGATGGATAAATGAGCACAATACAATTTAACTCCTTCGTCACGTGACTGATCGAAAGTAACTTGTGAGATAGAGAAGGGACATATAAACAATTAGATAATTTAAAATGTGGGCTATCTCAATTATCTCTGTACCGTCAACAGGGAGCACTTCTCCATTAGCAGTCTGAAGACTCCATTTCCAAGGAACCTGTTTCTCAAGTAAATCATCAAGGTCATAAGTCACTGTGTCTGTTGCACAACAATCAAAAATTCACTTCTTATTTTTATCCCGAGAGCTATCACCACATGCATTTATAATGCCAAAATCAAAATCTGATGCATCACCAAAACAGTCTTCCGGAAAAAAATTTGCAGTGTTAAATGTAGAGGGGCAAGGGGGCAATTTCCTACCCCTTGCAATTATACCTGTATCTGCATGAGCCGGTCCTTCACGCGACCCAATTCTCTGTGGTGCACTTTTCCTTGTCTCTATCGCCTCTTCATTTTCTCTCTCGCAACCTTCAAAATCGAGGATCTATAGAGAGTTTTTGCGGTGGTGCGTGGGATGTTGCCTCCCGACGCCCACCGCTGTGAATCCCCTTTCAGTCTAGTCGTCTTTCGTGGCGTAGTTTTATCCCTCACCGACTGCCACTGTCCCGTGGTGCTGATTGTTGCGGCAATTTCCCGAAAATCCAATTCTCCGGTAACATTCCTTCCTTGTATGTCCGAGAATCCCAAAATACTCACATCATTCCTAGAATGTTGATATGGGTCCAGAATCGACCCCGTCTGACCGGTAGATGCTGAATCGACCGGATTCTGGTGAATTATGCTGTGGGTTGGACTGGATTGGTTGCGGGTTGAAGTTCCCACGTCGGGCTCCACCTGACCCGCTGTAATTTGCCTGACCCACTCCACCCGGTGCTGTACCTGACTCGTGTTGGATAGTTTCTAGATGGGTCACTTTAATCTGGTTCTGTTCACTAGATTGAGCCTGATTGGGCTGGTTAACCACCAGTCCAGAACCTAGGCCTGATTGTGTGTTGTTGCTGCCTCCGTGACTTAGAGTTGCCACTGGGACTAAGATTTCCCAGCAGACGGCTTCATGGCATAGTGTGACGTACGCCTCATCAACCCCTGTAAGTGGAGGATGTCTCGAACTATTGGGTCAAACATTTTGTCCAGTCCCGATAGGAAAGTAATCTGTCTTCAGATTGTAGTTCATTGTATTTGATGATATCTTCTTCTTCCCCCATCGGATTTGGCCTTCTCGGGTCAATTTCTGTCCAAAGGCTGTTGGACATACTGTAATAAGCTTTAATACTGATCTGACTTTGCATTAGCCATCCAGCCTTTGTTTTCAAATCAAAAATTTGAAGACTGTCTTCTCCTGCCATATATGTTTTGGCCAATGTTTTCCACAATATCTCAGACGTAGGGAAATGTATGTATTGTCGCACAATACTCCGGTCTATGTTATTTGTGAGCCACGAAAATACTTGGAGGTCTTTCTTCCTCCATGCCTTGTATGATGGATCTGTTGTCACAGGTGGTTTCTGGGTCAGAAAATCATACCGACCTCAGCCTCCGATTGCAACTTCCATGAGTCGTGCCCATAGGACATAGTTGTGATCATCAAGTTTGATATCAATTACAACATCTGGCTGATTCCCTTCGAAAGAGGATGCCTTCCCCTTTTCGAGTATTGCTGATAACCAGTGTGAAAGGGCCTTGGTGGCCTCTATGAGAGCTGCTGTCTCCCCTATACTCACGGTAGAATTTCTTTTGCTGGAAAAAGATTAAAAGGTAGATGACGAATTCGCAAGATTAGAAACCTGCTCCGATACCAAAATAGAAATTGATAACAGAAGAAATCAACACACGGATTTATGTGGTTCGGCTATGACTACATCCACGGTAGAAGTTTCTTCATCTTTTTTCTTTTTCTTCATATGTTTCGGGTACAATATACATGCTTAAATAGACATATTCTTGATATGATAATTCCAAGATTTTGGTATATCAAATTTCGAAAGATTAGGAAGAGATTTGGATAATCCCAAATCTCTCCTAATTTCCTATTATGTTGTGTTGACCCTTTCCAATATTGGAATCCATTCCTAGAACCCATGTCAACATCATCCATATGAATCTCAAGCGAGATCAGCAAGAACGAACCACAGAGAAAGGATTGAATCGGTGAATTATCGATGTGTGGTTCAGTTCAGAGTTCACTTTTTTGAGATATAAACCAGATTTTTTGCCATCAGAACCAAAAAAAACAATATTAGTTATGGATTCACTCTCGGACAAACACTCTGGAAGTGATCCCATTTTCGATCATCTGAACCAAACAGAAAAATATTAGGCTATCAAAAAAAAATATGAAACATCCCCTTATTAATGTACTCTACTTTTTTTATATCACTAGTGCCCCACAAATTTTGGAATCGGATGTCATTAGTACCTAAATCAATCACTTTTGAATCCCACTATGAAACCAATGCTTTCACATCAAATAAAATAAATTGCCAACAACTTTCTCTTTTTTAATCCAAAATTTGGATTTTATTTGAATAATATACACGGTCATCTCATGGATCTCTTCCAGTGAAAAATCCATTTTCTGAAGTACTATTAGATTCATATTTTGTAGGTCTGTTGTAAAAGAGAAGACCACAACCGATGTGATGAAAGTTCCATCTGGAATGTATGGAGAATAGTGAGCAAACAATAAAGTGCACTTGATGAAGAAATTGCTAAATTTGAAGATGACAAAGAATGCATTAGTAGCACAACATCCGAATGAATTTAATACTATCACAAATCAATTGTCGTTTGTAGAAATTGATTTTGATGATGAGATTCGTGCTCTAGTCTTGTCTTCTTTGCCAAACAGTTGGGAGGCTATGAGAATGGTTGTGAGCAATTCTAAATGAAAGGAAAAATTAAAGTACAATGACATACGAGATTTGATTCTAGCTAAGGAGGTTCGCAGAAGATATGTAGGTGAATCCTCAGGATCTGACTATTCCCTGAACATTGAGTCAAGAGGCCAAGATATTAACAGAAATTTTAATCGAGCAGATCAAAATACAGAAACTCTAATCGTAATAGAAGTAAATCAGATCAGGTCAACAAGTACAATGCTGGAATAGTGGGAAACTTGTCACTTTAGAAATCAATGCAAAAGTACTAAGAAGAAGAATCAAGATGATTTTGTTAATGCTGTAACAGAAGAGGTGTAGGATTCTTTATTTCTTGCAGTAGACAGTCCACTTGACGTTTGAGTTTTGGATTCAGGAGCTATTTTTTCATACCACTCCACTATGAGAAATCATATAGAATCTTGTTTCAAGTGATTTTGGTAACGTGTATTGGGCTGATGGTTCAGCTTTGGATATTGTGTGAATGGGAGATGTTCGAATACTGTCGCCCAACAGGTTTGTTTGGTTCCTGGAGAAGATCAGACATATTCGTAATCTGAAGGCAAATTTGATTTCTATTGGACAACTTGGTAATGAAGGGCACACAATCTCCTTTGTTAATGACACTTGGAAGGCTACAAAGGGAGCCAAGTTATTAGCTCGTGGAAAGAAGACTGGCACTTGGTACATGACCTCAAGTTCGAGAGACACAATCACAGTTGCTGATGCAAGCATTGATACGGGCCTATGGCAACGCAGACTTGGTCATATAAGCGAGAAATGAATGAAGATGCTAATGTCAAAAGGAAAACTTCCAGAGTTGACGTCTATTTGATTCTGACATGTGTGAAAGTTACCTTAGGAAAGCAGAAAAGGGTGAGCTTTCTGAAAACTGGTAGGAAACCAAAGGCTAAAAATTTTGAATTAATATATACTGATTTGTGGGGACCTTCTCTGATTGCATCCCTTGGAGGTTCAAGGTATTACATTACCTTTATCGATGACTCAAGCAAAAAAGTATGGGTTTATTTTCTGAAAATAAATCTGATGCATATGAAACCTTTAAGAAGTTGAAGGTCATGGTTTAAATAGAAACAAGTTCAAAAAGTAAAATGTTTTAGATCTAATAGTGGAGGAGAGTATATAGATGGAGGCTCCAGTGAGTATTGTGTTCTACATGGAATTAGAATGGAGAAAATTATTCCTGGGACACCATTGCTGGCCGCATGAATATAACTCTAAATGAGTGTGCTAGAAGTATGAGGTTGCACTCTGAACTACCCAAAAAAATTTGGGTTGATGTTACTGGCACTACAGCTTACCTGATAAATTGAGGACCCTCGGTTCCCAAGTATTTCAGGCTTCTCGAGGAGGTTTGGAGCGGTAAAGGGGTAAAGTTTTCATACTTAAAAGTTTCTAGTTGTGTTTTTTATGTTCATATTGATTCTGATGCTCGCAGTAAGCTTGATGAAAAGTCTAAAATATGTTTTTTCATTGTCTACGGTGATGAGAAATTTGGCTACGGATTTTGGAATGAGCAAAACAAGAAGATCACCAGGAGTGAATATGTGATATTTAATGAACATGTCATGGATAAGGATAGGTCAACCGCAACATTAGATGTGACAGAGATAAAACAAAAGAGATCTGAATTTGTCAACTTAGAAGAATTGACTGAAGATACTATCCAGAAGGGGGTTGAAGAAGATAAGGAGAATGTAATTTCATAGGCAGATTTGTATATACATGTGGCTGAAGCTTGCATATCTTCCAGGACTATTAGACCTCCAAAGCGTTATTCACAAGCTTTAAATTCTCTCCTGTTAACTGATGGTGGTGAGCTGGATGTTATGACGAAGCTTTGCAATATGAAAATTCAAACAAATGGAATTAGCCGTGAAGGATGAGATGGATTCTCTTTTGAGGAATCATACATAGGAACTGACTGAATTACCAGTAGGCAAGAAGGATTTGCACAACATGTGGGTATACACAATAAAGAATGAGCATGATGATTGCAAACGTTACAAGTCCAGATTAGTTATTAAAGGTTCAGCAAAAAGAAGGTATTGACTACATCGAGATATCTTCTTCATTTGTCCAGATGCCAACAGTCAGACTAGTACTATGTATGTTGACTGCAGAAAACAGTACATCTGGTGTAGTTTGATATGAAGACAACATTTCTTCATGGTGACTTGGAGGAAGATCTTTATATGACTCAGCCAGAAGTGTTCATTGCTAAAGGACAAGAGAATTTAGTCTACAAACTGAAAAAGAGCTTGTAGGGCCTAAAATAAGCTCCAAGGCTATGGTACAAGAATTTTGACAGGTTTATGCATAAGATTAGGTTCAAGAGATGTGAAGCTGATAATTGTTGCTATGTTAAGTTCTTTGATAATTCTTATATCATTCTACTCTTGTATCTAGCTGATATGCTTATCGCAGGATCTAATCTTGAGGAGATAAACAATTTGAAGAAGCAATTGTCCAAACAGTTTACGATGAAGGATATGGGACCTGCAAAGCAAAGCCTTGGTATGAGGATCATTAGAGACAAGGCAAATGGTACATTCAAGCTTTCGCAATCAGATTATGTGAAAAAGTTCTCAAAAGGTTCAACATGACTAAAGCAAAACCAGTGAGCACACCACTAGCTATTCATTTCAAACTAAGCAAAGAAAAATCACTGAACACTGAAGAAGAAAGGGGCCACATGAGAAAGGTGCCATATGCCTCAGCTAATGGCAGTTTGATGTATGCAATGATATGCACAAGGCCAAACATTGCATACACAGTGGAAGTTGTGAGTAGATTCATGAGTAGGCCTTGAAAGCAACATTGGGAGGCAATTAAGTGGATTATGAGATATCTGAAGGGTTCATCAGATACATGCCTATGCTTATGGAAAATTTGTAATTGTAGGTTTATGTAGATGTTGATTTTGTTGGTGAAAATGATAGTAGAAAGAGCATTACTAGATTCGTTTTTACCATGGGTGGTACAACTATTTCATGGGCTTCAAATTTTAAGAAGATTGTTACCTTGTCTAGTACAGAAGCTGAGTATGCCGCAGCAACTGAAATTGAAATATAGATTATTTGGCTACATGGTTTCTTTGATGAATTGGGTACGAAGCAAGAGATGCGCATTCTACACAGTGACAGTCAGATCACAATCTTTCTTGCTAAAAATTTGGCCTTCTATTCAAAGTCGAAGCACATACAGACAAAATACCTTTGTATTCATTACCTTGTTGAAGATAAGTTGCTGACACTTGAGAAGATTTGTGGCTCTAAGAACCCGACAGACATGTTGACTAAGGGAGTCACCATTGAGAAGTTGAAGCTTTGCAGCTTCAATTGGTCTTCTAGCATGAAGACAGAAGGATGAGTTGCATGAATGAGGGATTACGTTATATATGCAATGTGGATAATGGTTGTATCCTGTGAACACTAAAGAATTAAGGTGGAGATAATGAAGGAGTTTGCCAGTGCAGCTTAACCAGTTCAAGCCAAGGTAGAGATTTGTTAAATTGGGTTTGTATGTGGCTTAAATTGCTACAAGCCCAATATGTTAAGTCTAATAATTCTTATTGTTGACCCAATTCTATATTTATAAGTAAAATGGAGAAAACCCCTAATAGTTAGTTAGTGAAGAACTTATGTGAGAAACACTAGAAGGAAAGGAAGGTTTTCTTCATCCTTGGTGTTAGGTGAGAAGTGCTAGGGTTTTGGGTTGGGAGGTCCTTTCAGAGTGTTCTTATTTACGATTGTAATCTCTTTCCTAATTATAGTGAAATACCTGCAACTCCATTGATGTAGGCCATTTGGTCGAACTACGTAAATACTATCTCGTGTGTATAATTTTCTTGACGTATATTTCTCTTCTAGTTTTATTGGTTGCGGTTTCCAAAATAGATAGACCGACAACAACTACTTCGTCGATTAAATGAGAATTGGGTTAGGCCTTCCAAATTAATGTTAGTATGGGATATAGCTCCCCGGGTTGGCATACTTCAAGCCAAGAGCATTCATGTTGAGAATATATCCCACACAGATTTGAGAAATAAATATAAACCAACTTATAAAGAAATGTGGTGCTACAATCTATCATCTTGGGCTCAAGGTTTTAATGAGAGTAACTCACATCTTCCTTATAAGTTGGTCCATGCGTGCACCTGCGCACACGTGACCCGAGCCAAGAGAGGGGGTTATTTTCTAACAATTCACTGTCTCGGTAGGATGACATTAATGTGCTAGAATTTTCTCCGGGACGGATGGATTTAGAATGACTCCAAAAATGCATTATAGGAGTGTCATACCCATCATTTCCACTCTACAATTAAAATTGCTTCATGATATCGATATAACAACCAAACGTTTTTTTAGGTAGGTAAGTTGGGAGCAATACTCCCGCTCATCCCCAGTATCCGAGAGCTTTTTACACTCTCAACTAATCTAGAGAGTCTGCATCCAGCCCCAAGGCTCCTATGGGTTAGACCTGGCCAAGCGCTTTTGCTGGGGCTTGAACTCGAGACCTCTTATTTAAGAGTTCATCTAATTGCCACCAGACCAAGCTGTCTTGGTTGATATAACAACCAAACTATATCTACATGGTACGCATCCATGGAAACTTCTCCAAGTCAAGTTAGTGAGAGTTGTTTGGACAAAAATGCGAGGTATTTCCATACTATTATGGTTGGAGAGTTAATTAAGGCTATTGCAGGAAAAATGGGAGAATTGGTAATCATTGATAAGAACACCTTAGACAAACAGAAATGCAATATGGTAGGATGAATTTCCTTACCAACACCACTACATGAATCCATAAAAGATTGCATGTAGTCATGGATGCAGGAAGTTTCAACATTACAGTAGCTGAGTAGGGTTGTAAACGAACCGAGCTCGAATGAACAAGTAATGCTCAAACTTTGTTTGTTAAGTTTAACGAACGAACCGAGTTTGTTTGTTAAGCATAACGAACAAAGTTTCATGTTTGAGCTATGTTTGTTAAGATTCACAAACTGTTCACGAACAGTTTGCGAACAAGCTCACGAATGGGATGGTTTGCGTTCGTTTGTGTTCAACTCGTTTATATGTTCGTTTACGTATTTGAGATCGTTCATTATGCATTAATGAGAAACAAAAATAATGAAAAGTAAGGACATTATTTAACAATTCATTCAAACAAAAATAATCATATTGATAGGTAAATAAATGTGTATGTACGAATACATTGCAATCAATTTAAACTGAATTGTTTAGGGTTTAGGGTTTAGATTGTTTGATATGTTATCAAGCATAATCAAAATTAATTTAAGATTTTAAGACCCTAACGAGATGGTTTTATATCTCATCATATATAAAAATAAAACTATCATACCAAAAATAAAATGATCATATAAAAAATATTGTTTAATGTACCAAGATCGAATGAACAAATCCATGTTCGATATCTGCTTGTTAAGGTTAATGAACGAACCGAGCTTGTTTGTTAAGCTTAACGAACGAACCGAGTTGGTTTGTTAAGCTTAACGAAAAGAGTTTCGTATTTGAGCTCTGTTCATTATGATTTGCGAACTGAACAAACGAGTTTTAAACGAGTCAAATACGAGTTTTTTTATGAATGACTCTGTTCATTTACAGTCCTATAGCTGAGGAATGGCTTTTCTTGAGCAATAAGATTGATTCCTACACAGAACCATGTGCAAACACAGCTGGAAAGGTAGGGGAAAAGGTATAGATACTCAATTCTATTCCAAACTACCTAGTTCTTCTATGTTTGGGGTAAAGTATCAAACTAATTCATTCTTTGCTAATGGTGATATGACAGATAAATTTTTCTGTAACTTTTTTATACTTTGTCTGATGATAGTCTTTGGATTCATATACTTGAAAAAGAACTTCTTAATATTTGTTCTCTGTGTATTGCACTTGTTGATGTGGTTGACATACTACCGGAAGATCCTCTCTCAGATGCCATATGTAGTAATAACGAACAGTCAGCTTCCAAGGATCAAATTTTGAAAATTATACGGATGGAGATAGTCCGGAATTTTGAAGACACATAGATGGCTGTAGAAAATAAAGAACACGATATTTTACGTGGTTCGGGAGAATCCCTACTCCACGAAAGGATTTTGATCCTTTGTTATTGTATTGCTTTCTCTTCTTTTTCATTATTTACAATGTACAGGGATCATCTTCTTTTATAGAGGTTACAATAGAATATTTGAATATATGGCAACTCCCGAGATTATGGGAAATCTAATCTCAGGAGATAATTGGGGAAGATTTGGTCAATCTTGCCCTAATAATCCTATAACTAACACTCCCCGTCAAGTTGAGTAGTGGGATGTCCAATAACCAACTTGTCAATAACGTCATGAAAGGCTCGTCCAGTAACTGCCTTGGTGAGGATATCAACAAGTTGATCCTCAGACCTCAAAAATGGGAGTGAAATAATACTAGCTTCCAACTTCTCCTTTATAAAGTATCGATCAATCTCTACATGTTTTGTTTTGTCGTGCTGCACAGGATTCTCTACAATGTGCATTGTAGCTCTGTTGTCACACCTTAAGGGACAAGGTTGTTCGGGTGGAAACCTAAGCTCACTCATCAATTTCTGTAGCTAAAGGACCTCAGTCACATCCCTAGCAATCCCTCAGAATTCCGTTTCTGTGCTAGATAGGGCTACCACCTTCTGTTTCTTTCTCCTACATGCCACAAGATTGCCTCCCACAAATGTAAAGTAACCCGCCATAGACTTCTGATCCACTGGATTTCCAGCCCAGTCTGCAACTATGTAGGCTTCTAGCTTCAAATGGCCATTATTTCGAAAGAGTACTCCAGTATCAGGGGTACCCTTCAAGTATCTCACAATCCTGAGTGCTGCATCAATGTGTTTCTTCTGCGGTGCATGCACAAACTGACTCACCACACTCACTGCATAGGAAATATCTAATCGTGTATGAGTTAGGTAAATCAACTTCCCCAAGAGGTGCTGGTACTTCTCCTTATCTGTGCATTCCTCACTGTCCACAATGCGAAGACCATGATTAGAAGTCATGGGAGTGTCAGCCGGCTTACACTTCAGTAGTCCAGTTTCAGCTAATAGGTCCAAAACATACTTCCTCTGAGAGATATGCATTCCCACTTTAGATCCCATCACCTCTATGACAAGAAAGTATTTCAACTTTCCCAAATCCTTCATCTCGAGCTCCCTGAACAAATTCGTTCTCAACTCCTTCATCTCGACTTCATCATCGCCTGTGATCACCATGTCATCAACATATATAATCAGACAAGTAATCTTCCCATTCTGCTTCTTCATGAACAAGATGTGATCTGAGTTGCTCTGTACATCGCCATACCTCCTCATAGCAAGAGTGAATCTCCCAAACCAAGCTCTGGGGGTCTGATTTCATTAGGACAAAAGGTGTGAGAGAAACCTGGTGGACCCTACATTAAACTTCCTCTGCTAGATCCCCGTGCAGGAAGGCATTCTTCACGTCGAACTGAAACAAGGGCCACCTTTTGTTTCCGTAATAGAGAATAGCACGCGAATCGTATTGATCTTCGCAACATGGGAAAAAGTCTCACAATAATCCACTCCATAGGTCTGAGTGCAACCCTTAGCTACCAGCCTCGCCTTGTACCGCTCTACTGAACCATCAACTCTCCTTTTGATCGTATAAACCCACTTACATCCAACCGTCCTCTTCCCTCTAGGTAGCAGACACGCCTCCCAAGTATGATTCTGTTCTAGAGCACTTTTTTTGTTCTAGAGCACTCATATCATCCTCCATAGCCTGTTTCCATTCAGGGATCACCCATGTCTCTTTCACATTCCAAGGGACTTCTTTCTGATATACAGCCATCGTGAATGCTCTCGCCCCTTCGGACTCTCTTCCCCTGAACAAACTCGCCATAGGGTACCACTTCTTCCTGGAATGTGATCCAGAGAAAAGCGTCGAGCTAGAACCCCTCGAGTACTCCTAGCAGGTAGAATACGTGATGGAGGCATGGGAGGGGTCTCCAAGGAAGGACTCTGCACATCATCAGCACACGTGATAGGTGTAACAAATATGTCAGTAGACTCAGATGGGCATACCTCAATAGCCGGAGAAGGAGGATCAACTAGGCAAGGCACTGGGCAGAGAGCGGGCAAGGGCTGGCTCGGAGAAGAAGAAGAAGAAGGTCCCTCCACAGGTGTAGTATTAATCCCGTCTAGTACGTTGCTCTGTCTCTCCCCCTGACTACTAGATTGGGTAGTAGAATAATAAAACTCGGTCTCAACAAAATCATAGTGTAACGTAGTAAACACCTGCTTCGACACTGGGTCAAAACACCGATATCCCTTCTGATTGACACCATAACCCACAAAAACACACTTTAGCGCACATGCCTCCAGCTTATGTCGATGAACCTTTGGAATATGCACAAATACGGAACACCCAAATACCCGAGGGAAGAGAGTAAGATAGGACGGCACAGAACAGTACACAGATAGAGCCTGGATGGGTGTTCGGAGATCAAGAGTCTTCGTGGGTAAGCGATTAACCAGGTATGTAGCAGTGGCCACAGCCTCAGGCCAGAAATACTGGGGAACCCCTGAATCCAACATGATAGATCGCGTGA
>JAOYMZ010010640.1:0-21177 GCA_025802335.1 Pinguicula primuliflora
GCAAGAGGTTCTTCTACGGTTTCAAATTCCATTCTAAGAATAGGTTCATCAACTTCATATGGTACTTCACTTGAATCCTTCACACTATTCATTTGTTGAGATTCCCCCTCACCAACCAAATCCAATGACTCCCTAATTTCGTTTGTCAACGAGGCCTCCATATCCAACTACTGAAAGTAACCAATATATATTCAGCAAAAACAATTCAATGCTAAAAGTAGTATTGCATACGCAGGTCTCAGAGAGAAGAAAATAAGAAGGAAGTATTGCTCAAGCCATAAAAACATAAGAAGGAACATAAATGCATGATATTAAGAAGAAAATTAGAAGGAAGTCAGTAACAATACTTTGCAAGCAATTAGTCAGTTTTGTTTCTACACATTCGAAGATATTTTAAATGGTTGGCTTTGAAAAAAACCCTAGTAATCATCAATGTCCCCAAGCCAAGCGACATTGATGCATTTCAATCTCAATTACACGTCCCACTATGACAAAGATTTTTATTTTTTCAGGCCATCAAGTAACAGTCAAAAACAAGTAAAATCAAGTCAAGCTTGAAAATTTAAGATCATAAATGCAACCCACCACCGACTCAGAAGATAAAATCAAATTAGTAAGGAGATTTTCATTGCAATGTCAACGAAAAATTCCAATTGTTAGGGACAACAATCAAAATCAAGAAGTTGAAATGGATAGTACCGTCCCTGGGCACCCCGATATTTTGATATCAGTAGCAGAGGGCCTTTGAGCAAACAGCAAGCATGAAATTGACCAGATGAATTCTAAAAAACCCAGATGAATTCTACAAACCTGATGAATTCGATAAATCCAGTTGAAGTCGGCAAACCCAGCAGAATTCGACAAAATCAGAAGAATTTGGCAAAACCAAGATAAATTCGACGAACCACGGACGAATTCGACAAAATCTAGATGAAATCAACCCAGATGAACCACAGACAAACCAAGAATCGCAACTAAAGATAGGAACTTGTTTTGGGTTTACGTAAGAGAGAGAGCTTGAAACAATGCAAAACAATGAAAAAGAAAGAGGGAAAAAATTATGTAGGTCCCATTCTTATTTCTAAGCCAATGAAAAGGTTGGTATTGTACACCACCCTAAAGGGGAGGTGTACAAAAACGAGCTCAAAAAATGGGGACGGAGTAGGTTCTTCCCGGTAATTTGTCTCCCTTTGAGAATGAGTACAAGTATATTTTTAAAAAAATTTGATTCTAATAGGTAATAGTAAAAATTTGACTAGCTTCTTGTTTATCATTTTGAGAAGAAATGATTTTCCACGGCAAACGACCGCGATAGATACAAAAATATTACTCAGTGAATAAATGGTCATGAACAACATGATACATGTTTTGTTTGTGTGACGATGTGCCACACAAGTGACACGAAAAAATTGGCACCATACGATGAAGGTAGGGCACACTCCTGACCAATAGGGTGTCGCCATCATATCTTTCTTATACCGGAACTGTACATAAAATTACATACACAATCATTTTGTACATTATTGTTATTTTTTTCGTATTTAAATATTGAATTTTGTGAATCCTATTTCCCCACAACGCAGCTTGAGAATTTCACAGCGGGTCCTTGCTCAACAACTTTCCGTCTGTTGCTAAATATTATTACACTGCTGTGTATTTTCCATTTTTCATCGTTTTCTCCACAAATAAACACATCCTAATCCTACTACTCTGCCGCGATAGCGATTGCGGGTAAATCACATACCATACCATTCAGCATTTGGCTTCCTATTGGTCTCTATGCGACTGCGCGACTCAGGAAAATCAAACACAACAGCTTCAGTCTTGGTGGATGATATCGGGTTGTGGAAATTCAAAAGATTTCACCATTGATTGATTACAGTTGGGTGCTCGGATCTTTTGGAGTCAATACTGCGGCCTAGAATTCAAGGGATAGGGTTTTTGAGCCCGACATATCCGACGGCGAGTCGTCAATTCGATCGTTAACGTTCGCAACTAAATATGTTTTGGCGCATGGCAGGGCTTTCCACTGCATCGCCAGTAAGTGCCTTTGTCTTTTTGTCAAACTTTTGATCTTCTCGGTTTCTACTGGATCCAGTACATGGTTTCTTGCGTATTCGGTATTTGTTTCGATTATGCTGGGTGGTCTGAGTTCCTTCAAATTTGGGGGACTCTGGTGGGTTGAATGGACCTATCGTATCCTTTTATGTGATTTAACCCATCTTGTTCGTCAATGCGATATGGTGCCAGTTGGTGTGTGCAAGACCCCTGGGGGACTCTGGTGGGTTAAATTAAGGCTGTTGAAGTACTAGAAGATCGAATAAGACATTAATGGAATGCTTTTCAAAAATTTTTAGACATAAGGAAAATACAGATTCCCGTATCATCAACAGTTTTCCGTGTATGCATAGCTAGGGAACTAAATGGTTAGTGGACTGCTTGGACATGTCATACAGGATGATCACGCAGAGAACTGAAAGCCGAATGTTCATATATTAGTTTGAAGCTATTTTTTATCCCTTAATCAATGGGAATTACTTTCTTTTTACCCCTTCTTTGGCCGGAGCATTGATATTTTCCCTATCTCGCCAGCAAAAACCCTCTTCTTGTTTGAAAGTAATCTAATTACAATAAACCCCCCTCTGTCATTGTTTCTTAAAAAATATGTTCATGCTTCACATTGAGATATTGATGAACATCTTGGTGGCACTACCTGATTGCTTGGTTAGTTATGGTGATGAGTAAGTAGATTGTCGTCCCTGGCCTCGTGTGTTTGGAGCTTGCCTGGTGCCGATATATATGGGTATCTATTGGTATTAAGTGAGTCCATAGCTCGTGTTTTTTGGTAGATAGTTCATAACTAGGTTGGAAGGAGATAATTTTTTTTAAATCTTGGTATATAACAGTAAGAAATCATTATTTTTGGAAACCACGATAATAGCAGTTTTCCCAGAATTGTGAACTCCTGAATTGAGTCAGCTCTACTATGTTGCTCAGATTTCGGAGTAATATTATATTCTCTATCGGATGCTGTGATTAATTAATGGAATGTCTTTTATATTTCAGCAACTGTACTGCTCCTTCTGGAATATAATATTTCCGTATGTTTCCTACTATATTCATTTTCATAATAAAATCCTTTATCCAATTCTCAGGTGGAAACCATTTTAGATAAAGAAAACTTTACCTTGGAGGAGCTACTGGATGAGGATGAAATAATTCAAGAATGCAAAGCTCTCAATGGCCGTCTTATTAATTTGTAAGCTCCCATTTCATGTAGTATTGACTCTGTCATCAAACTCTTTTGTAAGATGCTGATCAGATCCCAATTTTTTGTGATGTTTGATGTGGGTTGCTTTCTATTACTTATCTCATGCTGCTCGTGGATTTATATGATCTGTTGTTTCGCATGGCCTATATTTCTGCCAAGCTTACATCTTCTAGCTTAGAATTTGAAAAAAAATGAAAGACATTAAGATATTTTCACCATGCATTGAACTGATCTTTGCTGACCTCGTGCAGTTTGCGTGAAAAATCTACTATTAAACAACTGATCCAATACATAGTGGAAGAAGCTCCTGAAGATTCCGAGCGACAGCGGACATTCAAGTAAGTTTGTATGATGGATAGAGATGTAATGTCAACATATGCAGTTTACACTAATGTCAACATGTACAGTTTACAGAACCTTTTCAATTTGTGACAATGTTTCCTCTCAAAGATACTCAGAATAACTTTCCTTTGTACGAGTGCAGATTTCCTTTTATTGCCTGTGAAATCTTCACCTGTGAGGTTGATATTATACTGAAAGCTCTGGTAGAAGACGAGGAGGTTAAATATTGAGAATTTCTGTATTTACTAAATATCAATTTTTAAGCTATACTGTAAGTTAACCTCCTATCTTGTATTTGCAGTTGATGGGCATGCTATTCTCTTTTTTGGATGCCGAGCACCAACATTCTACTCAATTGGCTGGATATTTCAGTAAGGTGCGACCAATTGCTTCTTTTCTGCACATGTTTGAAGTATGAATTTACCAATGTTCTAGAATGTGTGGGCGCCATCTCGAACAGAGGAATTTACACTCCCATCGCTCTTGGTGTGTTTATCAGAATATAGATTTAGAAAACTAAAAACTTGAAGGGATGATATTTATGTCTATAATGAGGCTGCTGGTCTTTAAGTAAAATCTAAAATCCACCATTCTTTGGTTTGAATAATAATGAACGTGTTGACATTTTACTTCTTCCTCTTGTTAGATTTTTAGGGCATTAATCGCTTCTCTGTTCTTTTAAAGCGAGTTCCCACTTGTTAAACATGATAGATCTTTCCAGGCTAAACGTTCTTAATCCTCTGCTATTGTAAATTCCTAGTACTGTTACTGAACATACATAGAAGCAGTCCCACGATGATGATTGCCCACCGTTTTATACTTCTTCAGGATAATCACTGCTCTTTGTTTCTCTAGGGTGTGCCACTATATGTGCTTTTTTAAATATTACAAATATTAGTTCCTATATATGCTGCCCTTTAGTGGAAACGCTACAAAATCTTATGGTCGCAGCTTTGCATTTCGCATTCTCGTGAAATTTTCTTCTTGGCACATGCTTCTTTTACCCCTTCCTTTCTTTGCATTCATATCCTGGTCAAGGCTGTTAACTTGTTTTGTTGCCCGAGTTTGTCTTTGGATGTTTGGTGCAATTTGCTAACACTTTTTTTCCTTGTTAGATTCTCCAAATGTGTACTTTTAACTGGAATTGTTGACTAATAGTAATAAGTCGGTGTTTTGCTAGGTTTCTCCACAACTTTGCTCTTCTCTACATATTTGCTTGGGCTGATGTTGATTTTTATCTCCAGGTTGTTGTGTGCCTATTGCTTCGGAAGACGACTCCACTCATGAATTACATACGAGTGGGTGCAATACTATCTACCACTTAGTCTGGCTACACCATGCTACTCGTAACATACATGACATGATGACTTTCCTTGTTTCATTTGCATCTGTTTGATAGTTTTGTTCCCTTCATAATTTCTATGATACCTTTTTATATGTAATCGTTTTGCTGCCAATATTTTCTGATACTAATAATATTAGCCTCAACTCCATGTATTTTACTTCTCCTGACAATATGAAACAGAGGCTAAATGTTTCATTTCTTGCATGGATGGCTTTACAAGGACTTGAAATACCATACAAGTTTTTTTTTGTAATATTACCTGTCTAGAGTAGGTTAGAGTGAGAGCTTGGATGTTTTCAGCTATCCTTTCCCTCTCTCTCCAAACTCGGATATTCCGCATTTCCAGACATATGAAGCTACTTGCTTTTATGAAAAGTCTTCCAACATGCTTATTCTGAATTAGTTTCGGATCCGTCTATTGATCTTTTGTATAGATGTCAATGTCATATGCAGAATATCATCCTTTTTGTATGATTGCGTATTCTGAATGCTGAATGATGGAATGATGATCTCGCTTCGTATGCATGTATTATACCTGAGTAACTTATTCATTTAATGTTTGTATAGGCTCATCAGGATATCATTGGAAGGCTCGTTGACTTAATCGGAATTACATCTATAATGGAGGTGTGCCATTCTGCACCAAACTGCTCATGTTTGCCTCTATTGAACTGGGCGTTCTTCTTTTGAAAATCTAATTAACATATTTGCCGAACAGGTTTTGATTCGGCTAATTGGTGCCGATGAACATATCTATGCCAACTATGCGGAGTCTATACAGTGGTTGGTAGAGATGAATGTTCTGGAGATGATTGTTGACAAATTCAGTTCCTCTGTAAGTGTCGGTATACATGCATGGAAATGCACATGGTATCTATTTGTTTGCTGTATAAACCTTTGGCACTTTTCTGGTGTTATTAGTATTATTATGAAATAATGATCTTTTTTGGTGTGTTTATGATCAGTTATTTGTGAACATCATCTTGTTTTTTGTTCTCTTCTCTTTCCGTATTCTGTTTTTATTTTTCATATTTTCATATAGTTATGCTTTGTGTTTGCAGGACTGCCCTGAAGTGCATGCTAATGCTGCAGAAACTCTTTGTGCAATTACTCGTTATGCTCCACCAGGACTAGCGTCCAAAATCTCCAGCCCAAGGTTGCCTTGGTTAACCTTAAGGCCCTTCCTGTTTGTTGTTACTTCTCATTTTCTAGAAGATTGAAATCTGGTTGTTTTTGCAGTTTCATTGGGAGATTGTTTCGGCGTGCTCTGGAAGACTCGAGACCAAAGTCAGTTTTGGTTAACTTGTTATCAGTTTGTATATCCTTGTTAGATCCCAAGAGGACGTCAGGATCATACTTCATGTATACCCGCCAGATGACACTCAGTCCAGGAAATGCTTCAAATCCTGAAACTGTTCAAGGCATGCTGGAGAGCTTAGGCAAGTATCTGGGTTTAACATTTTTTATTTTATGAATTGACTTGGGCATTTTAGCTGACAGCCTTAAAGATGAAGCTTATATGGCCAAAACATTGAAATAATTTATCATCACTTCTTTGCTGATAATTTACCAGCTGTATTCAAGTAGTTGCACTAATCAATTCTATTTTACTGAACATATTTGATATTTGTTGTTGATTTACATGAGTCTGAGTTAAATACGGGGGTTGAATTATTTATCAATTCATAATCATATTTTACTGCATTGAAGATCACATGATACACCTGGAAGATACTTCATGGTTATGAATGATTTTTTTATTATTATTTTTTTGCATCATGGATGTGACATTCTATTCTACGATCTGTGACAAGGCCACAGGAGAAAATGTCTTTGGTTTCTTTGGTACTCGTATTCTGCATGCATATAATGATATTTCATTTAAATGTTGATATTTATTTCTGAGAAAGCAGTTAGTAGCTGGACTGCAACATACTCTCTATGTGGAATTAAAATTATGTTCTTTCTCAAGGATTTGAGAAGTTTGGTAGAGTACGGATACTTCTATCGTACTTCCAACAACTAAGAGAAGTTTGTAAGTCGAAGGGGGACATTAACTAGATTAAGTTCCTTTCTTGAAAATGTATGAACTGGAAATATATAAAATAAATAGTTAATAAACCAATAATTTGATTTAGGAACTAATTTATTTTTGTCAGAATCGATGACCTTTTCTACTTCATGATATATTTTTAAGAGCTTTGAATAGAAATACATAATTACCGATGTTTATTGCTTTCGAACTTTATAAATTTCGGGTTCATGTTGGTCATGGTCATTTTTTTTAATCAACAGGTAATCTGCTCAAGCTTCTAGATATTTCATCTGAGGACAGCGCGTTGCAAACTACATATGGCAAACTGCTGCCTCCTCTAGGAAAACATCGTTTGAAGGTTGGTTTCATGTTCATGCTTCCCAAAGCGTGTTGGAAATTTGCAATTGCAGCAAAGTTTATGTACACCTCTTTTAAATTCTATCTTAGATATTATTGTGCAATTCTTTTTGTCGAATCCTCTTTCATATTTTTTTTCATTAAAAAAAAAATCCTCTTTCATTCTGCAACAAGTATCTCTCAGTGTTTCTCTGAATTTTGGATAGCTTTTGTTTCTAGGGTTATAGTATATTTGTCAAAATCATTTCCTTTCTTTAGCCTTACCTGACATGATCTGCATTTAAGAGAAATTCATTAATTTTTTGGGAATACTGATCGATTATTCTGATGGGCATGCCAGATTGTAGACTTCATTTCTGTCCTGGTGGCTACTGGCAACGAAATTGTAGAAAAAGAGTTGATTCGCCTTGGTGCTCTGCGGAGAATTTTAGATTTGTTTTTCGAGTAAATTGGACCCTCCTCTCTAATTTTAACCGGTTTTTTGTTCTGAATTCTTTGGTAAATAAAATTTTGAGCATTCTCATATTTGTAGGTATCCATTCAATAATTTCTTACATCATCATGTGGAACGCATTATACTATCTTGTCTGGGGAGCAACCATTCTCAGTTTGTGGTGCATCTGCTTCATGACTGTGATCTTATTGGGAGGATCCTCGAAGCAGACAAAAACTTCGCTTTGATAGCTAATATAAGCATGGTAGCCTTATGATCTATGCTTGGAAGTTATGATGACTCAATAGTCACTTTCCAGAATTTTAATGTTTCACGGTAGTCAATTTTTTTGTCTTGCAGCCTACTATACCCGCTGAAGGTAGACCACCACCGAGGATTGGAAGTATTGGTCACCTTACCCGTATTGCAAATAAACTTGTTCAATTGGCAAATAACAACATTGAGATTCAAGCAATTCTGCAGGTTATTTTCTATATACATTCTATTTTTCTTGATACTTCGTACTGAATAACAATTATCGTCCTACGTCAGGAAGATTGAGTAGATGCTAGCTGGTTACCAATAAAACAGATGTTTGTTGGGTTAGAGGAAACAACAAACCCTGAGACTTTATTGTCATATGAGTCTATGACACATCATTATCTGATTTTTGGCTTCAGGGCAATTTTGTGAGACAGTGAGTGAATGAAACTGATGTTGGTGTTGCTAATCTTTGTGGTTTTTTGTATATTTGATTTATCTTGTGATAACATTTTGGCCTTCCCTCGGCAGGAGAAAAGTGATTGGATTGGTTGGCATACAAATGTGTTGCTTAAACGCAATGCTGTGGAAAATGTTCACCAGTGGGTATGCGGGTGAGATTTTATATTTCTAATCCTTGTTCATTGTCGAGAGAGAGGAGATGAAATTCCACTAGATGCTGGCTTAATGTCATACCATTACCCCTGATTCTTTATCTTTGATTTTTATTGTATTTTTTATTTTTCTATTTGAGTTGCTTGTCTCTCATTTTTCTTTCACTTTCAGTAGAGAGATTATAATTTCTATTTGCTTTTGCAGGAGGCCAACTACCCTACATGATAGAACAAAAGATAGTGATGATGATGATTATCAAGACAAAGATTACGATGTTGCAGCTTTGGCGAACAATTTGAGCCAGGCCTTCCGATATGGAATTTATAGCAATGATACTATTGAAGAGGTTTCTTCCACGAGTCTTCTTGTGCTTCATTTTGCCATTTTTGTCAGCTTCAGTATTTCAAAGATTTTTTTTATTGCAATTTTCTAGTTTATAAATAACATTCTCCATTTACTTTTGCAGGCTCATGGTTCTCTTGAACGTGATGATGAGGTAATGGACTTGGATTGTGAGTCTTCACTGATGATGCATTATATTTTTAGTTTTGGTGACACGTGAACACTGATGGTGATGGCTCACGAATGTCGTCTTTGGGTATTAAAAAATGAACTTGGGTACTTACCGACAACAAAAGTGAACTTAGGTGGTTTGAGATAACTCAAAACATTGATCTCTTATCTCTGAAATCTCTAATTATGCTCATAAATTTTGAAGATCTATTGGTTTTGCGTTTCTAAGTGAGAATGCTTGGTTATTAAGGTCCCGAAGTTGGTCTTAGTCATAACATTCCCCTTGAAAATGGCATTACTTTAAACCTGGGTAAATTGATATTTGTTTCGTAACACTTGTTAGTTGTCTTCTTTACATGCACTTTTCGCCAGATTTTATTCATTGTGAGGTGCTAGTAAAACACCTACACATGGGTTCTGCATGGCTGGCGGCATTCCTTTCTGATAGTCTTGTAAAGAAAATTATGAAATTTTAATTGGTATTAAACTGATTGAGTGAATGACAGTTTCCTTCCCAGCATTTATGTCTTGATATAGTATTTAAGCTCAAGTTTCGATCCTTCAATTATGAGTCCATATCCCCTCCTTTTATCTCCATGATGCTTTTTTCATGCCGAATAACATCATGAAATAGTTCCTGCATGTGTTCTCAGGATGTATATTTTGACGATGAATCTGCTGAAGTTGTTATTTCATCACTTCGTTTGGGAGATGACCAGGAAAGGTGATTTACATAGGCATTGCTTTTATTGTATTGCTTTCCCTTTTGTGCTGTCTCGATCGTCCTGACGGTTTAATTTGTAATTATGTTTACAGTGGCTCTCTTTTTACAAACTCAAATTGGTTTGCATTTGAGGAGGATAGAATAGTTGATAAGCTTGCATCAGGTCCTATTGCCTCCTCATCCCCCTACACCGAGGGGCATGAGGCGGCAGGTGCTGGCAGGGCTGAGGACAAATTCATCATTGAAGAACATGAAGATTTGGTTGACACTGCCACTTCTTTACACCCCGAACAGATATCAACTTTAGAGGACGGGGAGGAGGACGAGGACGAGGACGATACACGCAACTTGTATAACTCCCAAGAAACTGAAACTAGTGTGTCTGAGAGATCCGCTGAGTGGGTCGAGTGGAGGGAAAGCTCTCATTCTACTAATTCTTCTGACTTGCCCCGTGAAGTTCATCCCACATCTTTAGAAAAGGAGGAACTGCCAGAGGAACTAGATCAACCTGATTTGGTTGGACCGGATGATTCCGTCTCCTCCCCAGCTCCAGCAGATGAATCTGCAGGAGAAGAAACCCTCAAGAATGACCCTGGAGGTTCATCAGATTTACAAGATAAAGACTGTTGTACAGATCCTTCACCATCTACACCAAGCAGTGGAAACTTAGATGCGTCAGGCCCTGCACATTGTGAAAAGAACGACTAGGCGTGCGATCAAAATTGTATATTCTTAGGGCCGTATAGTTTGATGATGAGGTGGGAGAAATCGAGTAATTTTATGGTCCAGAATGTTAGGACCAGATGAATAATGATGTTAGGTGTAGGATGGTAATCGTTACCATTGATTCACAACACTTGGATGGTCAGGATTACCATTCTGGACCTAGCATCATTAATCTGGTTCTAACATCCTGTACTGAAAAATTAGGGCGGGAGAAACCAGCTCTGTGTATCTGCATGACAGGTAGAATGACACCCAGACTTCCTTTGAAATGGAAGCTGCAGTCCGCTGCTAATGATGGTGATTTTTACCCTTTCTTTACACAGGTGCTATCCGCTATGTGGAGCACAACAGAATTGAAAGTTTAGATCAGTCCTGCAGCTCGTGCAATTTTTACTATTTATTGTATATCTAGGTAAAATATTCATGCTGTCGAAATTACTATTATTTTATATCTAGGTAAAATATTCTTGTTGTCGAAATTGCTATTATTTTATATTTTCTGGAGAATATGTGTATCTTGTATTGTATCATTGCTTCTTGTTCTACTTGCTGTAACAAGCTCCTCTAGATTAGAGTTGCACCGTGGTATTTGACCCACTATCTCAAGGGCAAGGAAAGGCAAATTGGGAGTTTTTGCTTTTCCATAAGTGCTTAGCAACTTCATATTGTCGAAATTAGTCCTGTTGATGAAAATTTTAAACTATGGTAATCAAAACTCTAATTTTGTGATCGGGTTCAGAAGATTTTATAGCCAGTTATTTTGAAAATGATAATTATTTACTAATTTTAAAATTATAATATAGACGCTATGTAACTAAATGTTATCTTCAGGTGCAGGATGATAGGGTGCCGAATATACATCTCGGCCGTCGGATCAACATCTGCCGAGATGCAAGCTACTTAAAAAATTAAAAAACACAATAATTTAGGTAATGTTATTTTTCTAAATTAATATTACGGCGGCTTCGCCGTCGAAAAAATCTAAAACCCTATTTAAATGTTATAAATCTAAGAGTTAAATATAAACTCAAGGCTAAATCGCAAAAATCTAAAGGCTAAACCCTAAAAAAAAATAACGCCAAAAAAATCCGAAAAGGCCTATTCGGCACGGTAGGGTGCGTTTGGCACCCTACCATCCTGCACCTGAAAATTCTCGATGTAACTAGAGGCATGGCCCATGCACTAAACAAAGCTGATGTGTCCAAGCAAGGACAGATCTGGAATTTCAAGTTTAGGGTGCTTATTTGAAAGTTATAAAAAAATTGAGCTTATATAATATTTAAAATATACATAATTTAAATTATTACATTTACATGATATATAATGTAAATTGTGCAATTGCTCGATCGACGGTAGTTGAAATTTTCTACTCGTCATTTTTTGAAACTTTTGCAAAATATATTCATTATCTATATTTCAGAAAATATCTCTCTAAATATATCACACCTCTGTCATCTTATTCTGACAATAACTTTTGATTAACTTTATTGCTGAAAAAGATTTCTCAACTGCAACTGTGGCGATTGGCAAAACTAATACTAACTCAAGAAGACGATAAACCAAACGATAGGTTGTATGATATTTGTTCTCGACCATTTTCTTTGCAAAATTTCCAATATTATCAAGATGTAAAAAAGGTGTTCCACCATCATTTGACATCATCGTATAAATATACTGATCTAATTCATTTTTAAGATAAATTTCTCGCTAATCTCAAAATCTTCCAGCTGCGTAGGAGCTCTTGCAACATAACGCCTTCTTGTATCATGATTTGTTATTGTTTACAATTGAATCAATGAATATGACACATTACCCTCAATTCTATCAATCTTATTACCCACAAGGAAGAAAGCTACGGTAACAATAACCTGGGGCAGCAAATGTCTGTTGCAGCTATTTAGCAATACACGATTCAGCAATGCCAATACACAATTCAACAGCAATAGACTATGTCGATTGTCCTCTGGCGAGCCTCAGCCTCTAGGTAAACACCCTTCTCTGTTATTTTCTTCCCAATTCTCTTTGAACTTCTCGATCTGTTCGACTTCGACCTGGGCTTCACGAACTGTTTATTTCCCATCATAATGCCCACCGTCTGGATCATAACTATAAGACCCATCCCAATTTTCCTATAAAATTTAGTTTTTTTGGTGAACTGGGGGGTGCCCATGCACCTCCAAGTACCATTGTACATCCGTCCCTATGTCCAACGATCATCTATCAAGGATTTCATGGTCAAATACAAAATACAACTTTCGAAGACAATATATTATTTTGTGAAGATGTCAACAAGGAATTTAGCTACCTTAGGACCGTTACAGTTATGGCTACCGTTCATCGGGACTTCGATCGTTGTCTCCCCTGTCTTCATGTCACCAACTTCCTTAACCTTCCGGCACTGGGCAGGCATCACACCCTATACATGGTCTTACGACTTTGCGAAGACCTGCGTTTTTAGTAAATAATCGCACGGGCCTATGCATTGCCCTTCGTGACACAATCATTGATCCGGAATCATATAGCTCATCGTGGATGACCCATAGTTGTTTGCGGAGTGTTACAAGCATATGAAAGGGAAATCGTTCCCTTACTTTCATCAATGGAAATTTGTATTTAATGCATGAGTTTTAAATAATAATACGAATTTATATGTCATGGTTTTGATGAGTTGTATAAAGATCAAGGACTTTCCTTTGATCGAAACTACCGCCAACACTAACAATCTAGGGTTCTTTTCCCGCTCGTGACAGTTTTCTCTCTGACACAGTTCTCGAGGCACTTTCAAAAAGTGTACGGAGCGACTGTTTCTGGTCGAAAACCACCGCCGGAAAATGGAGGAGAGTTAACTGCACTGTTCCCGACCTGCGTCTCCTCCCCTGTGGTGCAATAGGCACTCCGAGGAGTCCTTTGTCTCTTCTCCTAGAGCCCAGTAGGAACTTCAATCTCTACGTCTTTGCTCCTCCCATCACCAAAAGCCACGTCTCTTTCCGTCCGTGATAACTCTTAGTCAATCCGAAGCCCCCAACCATGACTGCATCCCAACAGTCGTTCCAACATCTGAGGGAAGTTAGGATGGGAAAAACCATAGGCACCATAGAAAATCAACCTAGGCAGAACCAAAATAAACCTCCTCTTAGGTTCATGAATAGAAGCAT
This sequence comes from Pinguicula primuliflora, assembly GCA_025802335.1. Taxonomy (NCBI): domain Eukaryota; kingdom Viridiplantae; phylum Streptophyta; class Magnoliopsida; order Lamiales; family Lentibulariaceae; genus Pinguicula; species Pinguicula primuliflora. The sequence continues at coordinate 13,778 of JAOYMZ010010640.1, forward strand.
GGAAGGGAGTAAAGGGAACAAATTTGATGTGTTAAGCCAAGAACCTCACGAACAGGAAGATCTGGAAGCAGGTGAGATAGTGAAAAGCGGAAAAGAACTGACCTTTTGTGTAACAAACTTTCCACTGCAAGGGGAGAATAAAGATCTGTAGGAAATGCTGCCTCTGCAAGGAAAGCTCACCTCTTCCATGATTGCTCGTAAAACTTTGGTCATGGGCCTTAATTTTGGCTTCGTTAAGTACCTGGATGAAAGCAGCGAAGAGATACTACTCAAGAAACTTAATTTGATATGGATTGGATCATACAGATTGAGAGCTAATGTTGCGAGATACCAACAAACTTCAAGAAGGTCTGATGTCCCAGCAGTACACAAGATGGTATTCAACAAGTATATGATAAGTAATGAGTCCAACAGAACAAAATTGAGTTACAAGGATACCTTAAAACCACGGATGCAAATTCTTTTAAACCTTCCAGGATCTGATGTGGCCTCGTCTAGTAACTAGGGTATTGCAGCAGCAAAGGAAAATGTACCATCAAAGGCAAATGTAGCAGCTCAAAAAGCACAGTACAAACCTCCCGCACAAGTCAGAGTTCCTGTGCCAAAACCCCAATTCAGAAAAAAGCTGGAGGTTAAAGATATACAAATGCATAAAAAAGTGATTCTAGCTCCAAGAGACTCCAAGGATTTAGTCTTCAAGACAACTGCAAAGGACTCTCGATGGCTAAGGCATAGTCGTGTGTGCAAACTTATAGAAGGAGTTAAGTGGTCTGACCTGCAGAGGAATTTAATGAGGGGTGGGTATAAGAATTTAAAAGCCAGTCTGATTGAAACAGGATATGCGCTTATATGGGAAGATGAGGCAAAGGAGTTGGAATCCTTAATGGAGATAGACTTAAAGTGGTTGAAAAAATGGATCATAAATGTTGAAGATTGGACAATTCGACCACCTAACCATCAGAAACTATGTTGGATCAAGATTTATGGCATCCCGTACTCAACCTGGACCACTGAAATACTGGAAGGAGTGGGTGCAAAGCTAGGCCAGGTGATGAATATTGATGAGGTGACATCGGAGAAAGTGTATCTGGAAGCTGCTCAACTGATTATCAAGACTCATATGCATAAATGCGTGAATGGACAATGTGGGTGGTCATTGAGGTCGAGAATATGAGTTAACAATCTGTGAAATAGAAGCAAAGAGGTTCCAAGCTAACACAATTAATTCTTTAAACCTCGAAGAACATTCAATGGCAAGCTCGGATAGTGATGAAGATTCTGCATTCGGGCTGCCCTTGGGGAAAAATGCATCTGGAGATGACACTGATGAAGAAGATGAATTAAATGACAGAAGGTATGTACCACCTTGTCTAGACCAATGGGAGGAACAAAATGTATATTATAAATCGACAGAATAAGATACTTGAGGAAGAAGGAAGTACAAATAAAAAAGTTGAGGTCCTAGACTCGGATGATGAGGAATTCATACATGAAAAAGGGAGTCCAATACCTAATGGAAAATTCTGGGGTGCAACAAATACAAGTATAGAAAAGTCAGAGGAAACTCGAGAGGAAGATATAGAAACTCAGAGGGAGGAAAGGAGTTATGGAGCTGCTGAGGGGGGATCTCAAACTGATCAGAATAATGTGGAAATTGATGATAAGTTGCAAAGCAAGGAGGCTAGTTCTAAACAAACCACAGATGAGGATGCAGCTGAGGAAATGTAGACCATGGAAAATTGGTATCAGGAATTCATACAGCTGGTTATCAACTATCAACAAGAACAAAGCGAGAAAAATGAGATGTCAAACAATGATGTAAATAAGAAAGTCAAGTGCAAAAAAGGTGAAAAGTCAACAAAGAAATAAAAAAAAAGCAAAATGGAAAGGAGGAAAACAAAACAGAAAGAGCAGAATGAACAGTTCAGATTGGAATGGAAGGAGAACATGGAAAAGAAAAAAAGCAGCATGAGTCGTGTTAAAAGAGGAGCGAAATCTATAACTGATGTTGAGAGTTTGGAATCAGTTTCCAGAAATTTAATGAATGAAGCAGGTTCAACGCTGGACACGGGTAAAAAGCTTGGTCTCACCATGCAGGCAAATGATGAGGAGATGGTCCGGGTTTTAGTTGAGATGGAAGAGAAAGACATAAAGAAGTATCTTAAAGAATAGAACAGACAACAGCAGGAACTGAAAAGGTCAGGAGAAACAAGTAGAAAGTTGCAATGCAGATTCTCACTTTAAATGCACGTGAACTAGGAAAAGGAAGAAGGCAGAGGATAATCAAAGAGATTATAAGGAAAAAAAGAGTGGATTTCATAAGCATACAGGAAATAAAAAAAGAACATATAGTCAGAAGAACAGCTTCAAACATGTGGCCAAATGAGGTGTTTGATTGGGCATACTGTGGGGCAAATGGAAATGCTGGAGGGTTATTGTGTATATGGAATAAAGACAAATTTAAGCGTGACAGTATGTGGGAAAATGAAAGTTTTTTGGGAATATCATGTCACTGGAATGATGAGGAAGAAATCAGTCACATGGTAAATGTATATGGCCCTTCGGACATGTCTGAAAAAAGAACACAGTGGGAACAACTGAAGGAAATTTTGTCAAATAAAAGGCAAGATAAATGTTGCATAATGAGAGATTTTAATGCAGTCCTACATGAGTCTGAAAGGAAAGGAGTTGGCAGGAATAGTAACACTGTTGAAATTAGAGAGTTCAATATCTTGGTAAATCAATTACAGCTGATTGATTTACCTATGACTCGCAGAAAATACACATGGTACTTAGCATCATTAAGAGCAATGAGCAAGATTGATAGATTCTTGGTAAATGAGAAATGGTTAAGACAAGAGGTTTGGATTCAGTCTGGTTTGAATAAGGAAGTGGCAGATCATTGTCCAGTCAAACTAGGAAAAGAAACGAAGAATTGGGGGCCGAAAACCATGAAAGTAATGGATTGCTGGTTAGATGAGCAAAAGTACAACGAAATGATTGAATTCACATGGAATAATACTCAGATAGAAGGATATAAGGGCTGTGTACTTAAGGAAAAAATTAAGGAACTACGAAAGACAATAAGTCAATGGAATAAGAGCAGAGTAGAACAAGGTACTTCAGAGCTAAAAAGGTTACAGAAAGATATGGCTGAATATGAAAGAATAGCAGAAATAAATCTTGATGAGCTGCCACCTCAGCTAACATTGTGAGATACAAGAGAAGATGAAAATACTTAAGATAAGGGAAGAAATGATGCTAAAACAACGCTCAAGAGATATGTGGATTAGTATGGGAGATGCTAACACGGCCTATTATCACAGAAAAATTCAGTCCAAGAACAAAGTGAATACTATTAATGGAATCTTGGACAATGGAACTTGGAAAGATGAAGTAAGTGAGGTAAAGCAATGCTTCCTGAGACACTTTCAGGACAGATTTAGGGAGGAAAACTTCAGCAGACCAATCCTGAGCAAAATAGGAGTAAAAACAATATTAGCAGCTGCATCTGATTTGCTTACTGCAGCATTTTCCCAAGATGAAATCAGGGAGGCCATTAACAATTTTGGCAGTCAAAAGAGTCCTGGGCCGGATGGACTGAACTTAAAGTTCATAAAACACTTCAACAGTATTCTAGAAATAGACATGTGTGCTATGATAGAAGAATTCCATGGAACAAGCAGAATTGTAAAGGGAGGGAATGTGTCTAGCATCTTTCTGCTGGCAAAGAAGAAATGTCCACAGAAGGTAGAGGATTATCGCCCTATAACACTGATTAATGCTCCATACAAAATCCTATCCAAGGTGTTGGCAAGAAGATTGAGCAGATGTTTACCCAAAGTGATATCTCAAGAGTAAACTGCATATATTGGAAAACGACAGATTGTGGATGGAGTTCTAATTGTAAATGAGGTGATCGTGGAGCTAAAACAGAAAAAGGAAGCTGCCATTATATTGAAATTAGATTTTGAAAAGGCCTATGACTCTGTCAATTGAATTTTTCTAGATAACATGGCAAGAGAGCTGGGAATTCCAGAAAAGTTTAGGGGATGGATTAGAGCTTGCCTTCAATCTGCATCCACCACAATATTACTGAATGGAAGTCACACTGAGATGTTCAATCCAACTAGATGACTCAGGCAAGGTGATCCTATCTCACCTTTCCTGTTTTTGATTGTGGCAGAGGGGCTGGCAGCCCTAATCAGAAAAGCAACAGAGCTCAAATTGACAGATCCTATATTGATTGGATGAGACAAAGTTCAGTTAACACATTTACAGTTTGCGGATGACACTATTCTGTTTGGACAAGCATCCTGGAAAAACATTTGAGGATTCAAAGAGATTTTGAGGAATTTTGAGCTATGTTCTGGGCTGAAAATAAATTTTGAAAAAAGCAGACTGATGGGAATGAATTTGTCTGAACATGTGGTGGAAGATATGGCTAGGTTTCTAAACTGTGGAGTGGGAAAAATACCATTTGTGTATCTAGGGCTGCCAGTGGGTGAAAATCCACACAAGAAGGAGACATGGACACCAGTAGTGAAAAAATTCAAGCAAAGACTCCTCAAATGGGAAAATAAAACTCTTTCTGTGGGGGGAAGGGCTACTCTCATCAATTCGGTTCTTTCTCCTCTTTCATGTTACTATTTATCATACCTTAGAGCCCTTGAAATGTATTAAACCTCTTAGAACAGATTGTGAGAAACTTCTTTTGGGGAGGAACAAATGAGAGTAAGAAAATTCATTGGGTTGCATGGGAAAACATTACAAAACCTACGAATCTGGGCGGGTTAGGAATAAGAGATTTGAATTCTTTTAACACATCACTTATTGGGAAGTGGGGTGCTCGTATTTTATTGCCGAAAGAAGGTCTATGGATTGACATCCTCAGATCACTATATGGTCATGAAGGAATTATGAAGATAGGAGACAAGCGGGAATTAAGAGAAAGAACTGATGGACAACAAAGAGCAAGAGGAAGAAGAAGAGGACCGAGATCATTCTCGTTCTGGTGAAAAGATCTTCAAGCCACGCTATCTGAAGAATTGTTTAGTGCAAATTGGAAAATTAGTGTGGGAAATGGTGAACTAATCAATTTCTGGAGGGAAGATTGGACTGGACATGGAGCACTTGTTGATAAGTATCCAAGACTCTTCAGAAAATCAAAGACAAAGGCTTTGCCGATAGCACAACATGGAAAAATGGAAAGTAATGGATGGTGCTATGAACGGGACTGGAAAAGGCAACTAGATTCCATTGAAGCTGATGATTTACATGCTCTAATTAATCTAGTCTCTCAGGTTCAGATCCAGCCAAATACACAAGATAGATGGAGTTACAAACAAGGCATAGACGGTGGATACACAGCCAAACAAGGATATGCTGATTTACAAAATCTCAAGGAATCATGCCATGATGCTGCTACACTACAACAATTGAATCAGGCATGGAACATCATTCTACCAACAAAAGTATCTATCCATATTTGGAGGATGAAGCAGGATCGATTGCCCACAAAACAAAACCTCAAGCAGAGATGAATAATCATGGATGAGCAAGCAGCGCGATGTGGAATGTGCGATAATCAATCAGAAACAAATGCTCATATTTTCTATGAATGCTCAAAAGTGCAGGAATTCTGGAGGTACCTGCTGCAATGGCTCAAGGTGCAATCGTCCATTAATCGGGGCCCAACAGAAGATGAATTCCAAGCAGCAAAACCGACAGGAATCAACCCTAAAATCTAGTCAGCGATCTGGTCAGTAGCCATATGGCAGATATGGAAGGCACGGAATCAAATGCAATTCAAAAATCAAGAATGGAAGATTGATGAAACATTGTTCTTCATCCAATTTCAAGTCTGGTTCTAATATAAACTCAGAACAAAGAAGAACGAGATTTTTGTTTCCTTCGATGTATGGTTACAGGAACCACTTCAGATATTAGTGGGTCAATAGGCTCAATGGGCTAATGTAAATATGTATCTATCGAAAAGTAATATATATATATATTCATCTTTAAAAAAAAGGCTTTCCTTTGATCTCGTATTTTGAAGATGTTGTATTTTTTTATATATCCAACATGTTCGTTTGATTTATAGTATAGTTTGGTGGGATAATCATTATATGCTCAGTCATGCACAATTTTTTCGTAGTATCATTCGTTTTCGAAATTGGTCGCACAATTGGAAAGCTTATACGTTGTAGATGAAAATTCTCATGCTTTGGTTCAGTTTCCGGCGACGAAATTTCTAAAACCCTATTTAGGACTACTTAACCCAAGGGGAAATGTGAAACTAAATTAAACGGTGATAAAGTCGTTGAAATCGGACCAAAGGATGTGGGTTTTCATCTACAATGTATAAGCTTTCCAATGGTGCGACCAATTTCGAAAATGGATGATGCTAGGAAAAAATTGTGCATGGACTGAGCATATGAAGATTTCTGTAGTTTGGTGCATGGTTTATATATCCAACATGTTTGATTGATTTATAGAATCACACATGTAATCTGTTTGTGTTATGAACAGATTTGTTTTCTTCTTAACCGATATATTGTTTTTGTCTATTATTTTGAAAATATTTTTATAGTTCAAAATGCGATTATAGTCCTGTTTAGCGCAGATTTTTAAAAATTATAATTAGATTATAAAAATCTTTTTTTAAAAAATGCATGTTTTGCGCAGTAAAAGTACTACTACTTGTTCTTATTTTTAGAGCCTCCCTCTTCTAAAAAATAAGCATATCATGACATGTTTTTTTTCATTCTTAAAATTAGAATGATAATTTTGAAATTATACCAAACTCATAAACAATAAAAAAGATAAAATTACCCTTATTATTATCCTTAATTAGTTAAATGAAGGTTATTTTCGTAATTTATTATTAGTTTTATATTATATAATTAAAATTAAACTTTATATAAATATTTTTTATGAACTTGTACAAAACACCACACATTCTGAAAATAAGAGCAAGAAGAATAAGTAGTAGAAGAAGCACAAGAAGTATCATAAAAACCTTTGTGCAAAACAGACCTATATTACTTGAGGCTTGGCATAGAGGTTATTTCGTTGTGTTTTATCATGGTTAAAGTGGAACAATTTTTTTCCGCTATAGGATGCCTTAGGAGCCGATTAGTATGATTTGTCCAGAATATTCGATCCTGGACGTCGGATCTAGGCCAGGAAATTTTTTTTTAAATCATTAAAAAAATTGAAACCAACAAAACCGGTTCAAGCTAAATTTGAAACCAACAAAACCGGTTCAAGCTAAATTTGAAACCAACTAAACCGGTTCAACTGAAACCAGTAACTTTCATACCCCACAATCATATTCCCACAAACCAAGTTACTGGTATTTTGTATATCATGCGGATAGAAAATAAGTAACTTTCATA
>JAOYMZ010010651.1:0-21171 GCA_025802335.1 Pinguicula primuliflora
CAGATGATCCGCTACCTGCGTAAAATCCAGAACCGTAGTAGTTGCTCATTGTCGGATATTTGTTGTGCTGTAAGTATAAGTATACTTGTTGGTTGTGAGTATTAGGAAAAGTTGGGGCCAAATTGATAGAATAGACACCGTTCTTCGTACCGCTCTTCAGGTGATCGGTATATTTCTTTCCCGCGTAATGATACATATCGATCATCGGAATGAGTGACCGTTCCCGCCAACGAATCCACCGGTCTTCGGAAGACCGGTATTTTCTTAATTACGTTGATTAGCGATTTTAATTATTACCGGTCTTCCGAAGACCGATTACTCTCACCGGTCTTCGGAAGACCGGTTAGTGACAAATCTAAAAATTAACCACTATTTTGTAGCAAATGAAAAAAATTTCCCTTTTTTCCCGTAAGAGTCAGCCAGGATCAAATTTGCTTCACCCCTTTTTAAACAAGCCATCACAAAACTTATTTTGTTTTTAAATTCTTTTATGGGCTCCAAGCCCAAATAAAATTAAAAACTTGGGTTTTCAAGACTCAAGCCCAATTATAAATAATTGTAATTAAATTGATTTCGTGTCTCACCGAAACCTAATTTAATCCCGCCTGTGAAATTCATCAATTATGTCTCACATAATAAATTAATCTTTTAGTTCACCGGATAGAGCGACCTGATAGGATCCATATCTAAATCGGTACTTAGAGCGACCTGAAAGGATGACACATTCCTACGCTTGACATTAATCGTTGGATATTAAGTGACGAAAGAATTAATACTAAATTGAATTTATAGGATCACGATATATCTATATTAAATCGGATCATAATGCATTGCTATCAGTACATATTAGGGAAGCTTACCTTTATAACTCCTCGGTCAAAAGGAGCGTTTGATAACCCCACGTAATATGCAAACATCATCCCTAATTATGAATATCTCAGATAACTGAATTAATACTATTTGACCCTGCTGATGACACTAACACAATCCTTACAGCAATTCAAAATGGGTCGAGTCCAATATTATCTTAAAGGTTTTGTCCTAAACCATTTCTATATTGTACATTTCTTTTAGCTTTGGTATCCTCTTTCAAGGACACTTGCTGAAAAAGCCACCTGGAAGTTCACCGAGGAGAACAATCTGGATATAGTCGTGGTGAATCCCGAAACACTGATGGGTCCTGTTATTCCTCCAGCATTGAATGCTAGCATAACTGTAGGATTGACTCCTAAATATCAGAATAAATCTGATAATTAAATACGAATATAAAACCGTACCTTTATAGTGGAAGAGTGGTTGATCTTGATATTCTGGTTGAACAGATCTTCAAACGGGACTACCAGAGTCCCGGTAGTATTCCACAACTCAAGACTCTCCTTCCGAGATGATGAGGCAGTACTTCGAGAGAACTATGAATACTGGAATCTCAACACATGAGAATAGAATGAAGACTTGGCGTTAGGGTTGTGGGAATCTCCTTATTTATATGAGTAGACATGGGTCAATATGAGCCAAAGCTCATTTAATGTAATAATTATCTAAATTACAATTAAATACATTAATTGCAATTTAATCTTTAATTACATTGTGCCATAATTACGTCCAACAGCTCCCATTCGGCTACATAAGTCGTGCTGTTTAACGTAATAATGTATTTGTCTTATAGCTCCGCTCGGCTACACAAGCCGCATCCTAATAGCTCCCACTCGGTTACACAAGTCGCAATGAGTTGTTCAGACTTTCTCTCGATGTTTCATACGAGTAATGAATTGTGCGACCAATATAAGTAACACGTAACATTATGTTAAGTCACCATCAAACTAACATGACATTTTCAAAATGCTGGTACCACAAATCCTCTTTGTATTACCGATAGCTATGAATTCCTTTTAATCTATACAATATTTGGTTACATACACAACGTAACCGCCAGAGCAAATATGGTGAGCAAGACAGATTGTTCCATAGACACTAATGACCATTCATATCAACTCGACTGTTTTCCTAGCATGGTCTGCATGACTGTTAAAAACCGAAACCGTTGGATTCATACTAAAGTAGCATCAGAAAGCCTCAACTTCAAGTTATAGCTCTAAGTCGAAGAGTAACGCTCAGGGTGAACCAAAAAGTCCTGTGATCACACAATGACAATCAGGGAAAAACTATTGTCATTTTCACAACGATCGTTTTATTGCACACACAGCATGATTGATATATATATATATATATATATATATATCATGGTATGGCTCCCAATCAGATGGGCATGTCACTATCTTATACCATGCAAATGTAGTCATTGATAAAAATACCTAGTCTTTATCCTATACATTCAGCTTTAAAGCTTAATGTGAACTCAGTTATTTCACATTTGATTCTCTTGGAATCTCATTTCAGACCTACTGAAGTGACTGATTTCAACTCTATCAGTCTCAACCTTCCTGCTACACAAGCATAAGGATGATTTTACGTGTGATAGGGCTAATCGTAAAGCTTTGTGACATTTTATATTGTGCCTTTGTAATTGATTTGCAAACTCATAATAATTCTATAACATGAAAAAGAAATGTCTTTCTATTTCACTAATCAATTCTTTACATAAACATGTCCTGTTACACGTAAGATGTCATCAAAACCTATGAAGTCCTAGCTCATGATATGAGCTCTAAACACATCTCTAGGAATGGGTTTGGTCATGGGATCTGCGACCAACTTTCTAGTTCGAATATACTTGATTGCGATATCACCTTTGTTAATCACATCTCGAACAAATTGATATTTTCTCTCGATGTGCTTTGTATTCTTATGAAACTTTGGATCCTCAACGAACTGTATCGCTGCTGTATTGTAGCAATTTATCTCTACAGGTTTACTTGTCCTCAGCATCAAATCGAGGCACTATAGGAAATTCTTGAGCCAGGGTGCCTCTTGCACTGCTACGCTACATGCGACATACTCTACTTCCATAGCTGTCTTGCTTCTTGCTGCACCATGATATAGCTCCCCCATTGAGGATGAAGGCATATCCAGAGGTTGACTTGGAATCGTCCAAATCGCCTCCCCAATGAGCATCTGTGTATCCTTTCAAGTGCAGATCTCTTCCTTAATAACACAGAACTAGGTCAGTCGTACCACGAAGGTAACAAAATATCCTCTTAACCACTCGCTAATGAGCAGGTCCTGGGTTACTTGGTAACGACTCACCAGTCCAACTGTGAAACAAATGTCTGGCCATGTATATAACATGGCATACATTAGACTTCCTATTGCACTAGCGTAAGGAACTATGATCATCTCCTCCTTCTCTTTATCTGTTTTGGGGCATCGCTCGAGGCTTAGTGCCAAACTCTTATCAACAGGAGTATCAATAGATTTCGAGTTATACATCCTGAATCGCTCTATGATTTTCTTGATATATGTTTGTTGGGATAGACTAGACCCAACAATTTCTTAGAACGATTTATGCAAATCTCAACTCCTAGGACGTACCTAACTTCACCCATATGCTTCATCTCAAAGACAGAGGATAGCCATTTCTTAATGGCGTTGATTTTTTCCATGTTGTTTCCAGCCAATAGTATGTCATTGACATATAGGGAAAGAAATACGATTCCTTCATTCATCCTAAAGACATTCACATTGTGGTCCTCGTCAATCATGGTGAAATCATAAGATGTAATGGCTTCATGAAATCAGAAATGGGAGTGGAGACAATTCTCTTGTGACAATGCTGTCATAAAGGCAGATGTGCCTGTTTGAAGAGCCATGAATAATACTGTTTCTGGCCGAAGAAATATAAATAATTACACAACCCCGCCCCCCATCTTAACTAACATTCGTGGCACGGTACTTAACATTCAACATGGATTGTGTTCTTTGTGGAATGGAATAGAGGTGCAAATCTGGTTTGGACCGCAGCGCACCGTGGTGGTGGGGTCCAAACCGGCCGCCATTTGCACCACGCGATAGGCGATTTCGCGGTGCACTGCAAAACTGCGATCCGAACCGGACCGGATCCGGGCAAACAAATCTACCAAATTTAAAAAGACATTAAAATTCTAAATTTTTGTTTTACAAATAAAATAAACTATTACAAAATATTTAGAATTTTTTGGAAAATAAATACAATCAAATATCTTCTTCATCTATAAGATTCTCGGTTCTTCTATTATCCTGCTCCCATCCCAGATGTAAGACAATACTTCAACTATTTCGGATGTTAAGAATGTTTTCCTATCGATCACAGTAATTCTGGCCGTGTTAGCACCTAAAATACTGCCGAACGAGAACTCAACCACTTCAAGATGTCAAAAGGCAACTTCTTGGGCCGAAATGACGGTTGTTGAAGGTATTATTGTAGTTCGCTCCCAAACAATGTGGGTTGTGATGCTTGTAATGTTTCCATCTCGGATGTCATAGTTTGACTCTCTAAACTCGGTTCTCTTGCATGTGGGTTGAACATGTCGTCTTCTGGTGGTTGCGTCTCATCATCATCATCCTCTTCAAGATTTGGGTCCATCCTTTCACCTAACACTTGATCATACTTATGGAACAATACCGCTAAAGATAGTTGAACTTTTTTATATTTAGTCGTATAATTCATCCCCACAATTCCCCCAATGTGAGTAAGGCCGTTTGACAAACCGACTAATTTTCTAATAGGATCTAAAATCATAGCATAACAATATAAAGTAGGAATATCTAACCAATAGTCATTGAATTTCGCAATCATAGGTTGAACAATAAGACCAAGATCTTCATCAAGATAGCTAAAATATAATGTTTTGGTAATTCTACCAATATGTACTAAAACTTGGTTAGAAGTTGGATAATATGTTCCACTTAAATCATTAGTTGCATCATAAAATGGTTTTAAAAACATAGAAATTTTGTCAAGTAATGCCCATTCATCATCATACATGACGTCACTAGCATGAGCGGAAATATGTGAAAAATGAATGTTGATATTTAATAACATCTACTAACACTTTATAAGTTAAGTTTCATCTTATAGGCATATTAATATTCAATTTTTTTGGAGGCATTTCATATACTTCACATATTCTTTTAAATCCAAATATTCTATTATTTGAAGCTCTAATCCAAGTAATGAAAGGCTTAACCTTTTCAAGATGAGGTTTTAATTTTTCTAAACTACATTGAACAATAAGATTTATAACATGACAAGCACACCTTTGATGAATAAGTTTAGTTCTATATTGGTTTTAGTATATGCAAGAGTATTAGCCGAATCATTATCTATAGTTAAATAAATAATTTTATCTCTAATACCATACTCTACTAGTTTATCTTCAACACCCTCATATATATCATACGCACCATGTCTAGAAATTAATTTCATACCAATTATTTTGTTTTTAATTGTCCAATTCACATCGATATAATGTGCAAACACTTAAATATGATTCTCTAGTGTAGAACATGACCAAATATCACAAATCAAAGAAAAAGAATAATTATTAGATTCAAATTCGGATTTAAGCATAACATTATGATTATTATAATATTCCATAATATCATTTCTAGTAGTGACCATACTTAAACTATTATATTCGGGATATAATGTTTTGCAAAACTCTTCAAAATAATCATTACCCGCAATACTAATAGGCAAATTCATGCAACATATTAATCTAATTAAAGTTTCTCAAGTAGCTCGTTCATCAAATTTCCAAGTATTTACCGACTCATCCCTATCAAATTGTAGTTGTGTTTGGATGCCGGCAGAAAGAGTAGTGGAACCTTGCTTCTTTACATAGTGAGTGTGCATGGTTGAAGTTTTGCTATTACCATCGGCCTTGTAAACCTTTGTACAGTATTTGCATCTAGCTCACTCATTCTTCGTGTCATCCTCCTCAATCTCAACTTCGTAATCTTACCAATTTCACACTTCGGATGTGGTTTTTGGCTTCTTAGATGAACAAGTTGAAGAAGAAGCCATAATGTAGAGAATTGGAGAAAAGTAGAGAATAATTGAAAGAAATAGTGAAAAAATTGTTGGTGAATGTTTAGAGGGATAAGATAGGATATTTATAGGCAGAATTTAACAAAAATAAAAAAAATTAAAACTACTAACGGCTTAGATTACTCAATGGCTATGCTGCAAGAGCCGTTGGGCTCTTGCAGCCCAAAAGTTGCACTATTCTCCTTGGTGTTAAGCATACCTTTATTAGGATTTTAAAAATTACCGACGACAATTTCAAGAACTGCCACGTAGTATAGAGTGTTTGATCATTGTATATAAACTACCAATCAATGTAGGCTAATTCTTGAAGCAGATGATAACACTAGACAATTATATATCCATTGTATATGTTGAAGTAAAAATCCCACACTGGTGTCAAATCTTCAAATCACCAAATACAAATAGGATTGTGCGCTACAACCAATCATTATAAGTTTATGATGTTTGAGTCCAACTCACTCTTCCTATTAATATTTGAGATTTTTGAGTTCTACTTCCGGTGTGGGATTTTTGTCTCAACACTCCCCCCTCAAGTCTAACTAGGTAAACACTGTTAGACTTAGACTCCCACATGGTATAATTTAAAGCGCTGTCATTCTAGGCATAAAGCAGCGGAAACATTCAGACCTTGATCATGGCTCTGATAACATCTTGAAATTTGGCCAGACCCATAATCTGGGCTTGGGCCTCTAAAAATTGGGCTCGGCCGTAATTTTAGGTTCAAGTCTCGTGAGCGCATATGCGTGTGTATGAGTTAATTTTTATTAGAAATGTGCATTATTCGCATTAAAACCATGAGCTCATGGTGATTGAGCTTAACTCGCTATTCTATTTATATTAGTCGATTTGGAGGTTTGGTAACAGGGTGAGACTTTCAACCGTATATATGAGTTGTATATATAAATATAAGTAACTTTATATGGTTATTGCCTATTGGTATTAAATTTGATTGTATAGTTAATTACAACTAATTAGTCATGTCTCAACCCTAATGGTATTCAAATGAGAATTTTATAGGATTAAAATTCTCATTTTTGATATATGATGGGTGTGAAAGAATGTAAATGAGCGGAATGAAAACTTGAGAGAAGAGGTAGGATCTTCAATGATCTCTACCACTGTATCTTTGTATATTTATAATTGAATACAATGTACAGGTCAACTATACAAATAAAGTAATGGAGAATGTAAAGGGAAGAAGATAAATCTTCCCTTTACATATCAATGGAGGTGATTTATCTTCTTCTTTATTTATCTTAACATATCCCCCGTAAGCTAGAGGGGGTAAGACTACGTGTATCTTGACCCTGAGCAAATGAATCGTGAAGTTCCAAGGCCTTTGGTGAATATATCAGCCTTGTGATCATGTGTAGAGATATATTGAAGCTGCATGTCCTTGTTAACCACCTTTTCTCGAATGAAGTGATAATCAATCTCAATGTGTTTCGTGCGGGCATGAAACACAGGATTTGTGGCTAAGGACATAGATCCAATGTTATCACACCATAATACTGGCTGCTGATCAAAGGGAAAATTAATTCTTTGAGCATCTTGCGAACCCAGAACATTTCAGCTGTGGTAAGGGCGAGTGACCTATATTCAGCCTCAGTGCTTGAACGTGCTATCACCTTCTGCTTCTTGGAGGTCCAAGAGATGAGGTTGGGACCAAGAAACACGTAGTATCCTGTAGTAGATCGTCTATCATCCGGATCACCAGCCCAATCAACATCACTAAATCCTTGCAAATGCAGATCACCACACGTATACAATAGACCCTGATCAATAGTACCTTTAAGGTACTGGAGTACCCGCTTTGCTGTCGTCCACTGAGTAGAGGTTGGTTGTTGAAGGAACTAACATAATTGATTAACAACAAATTGGATATCAGGCCATGTCAGCGTAAAGTACTGAAGGGCTCCAACAGTCTGTCGGTATAGAGTAACTTCAGCAGGGTTAAGTGGGTCGCCATCTTTGGCACGAAGCCTAGAGCTGGAGTGGCAAGGAGAAGACAAAGGCTTGCCACCATTCATCTTTGTGCAGTCAAGGATGTCAAGAATATACTTGCTTTGCCGGAGGTGGAGGTTGGTACAGTCACGAGTAGCTTCAATCTCGAGAAAATAGCCCAAATCACGCAACTTAAAAATATTCTTCAGGTGATTTATAAGCTGCAAAACATGTTCGCAATGCGAGCCAGTGACAAGAATATCATCAATACAGATGAGCACAAAGATATGAATATTGGAGGAGTGAAGCACAAACAGTGAGGTATCAAGAGGAGAACACTGAAATCCAACATCCAATAAGGCAGTAGAAAGCCGAAGATACCAAGCCTGGGGTGCTTGTCGTAGCCCATATAAGGCCTTTTGGAGTTTACAGATATGATCAGGAAACTCTGCTGAGATAAACCCCTGATGCTGCTCCATATAGACTGTCTCACTGAGAAGACCATTGAGAAATGCATTATAAATATCTAATTGACGAATCACCCAATGAAACTGCACAACAAGAGCTAATAAAATATGAATAGTAGTGATTTTAATGACTGCACTAAATGTCTCATCAAAGTCAACTCCCTATGTCTGCTCAAATCCATGAGCCACTAACCGAGCCTTGTACCGATCAATAGAGCCATCCTGTTTTTGCTAAATTTTGTAAATCTACTTGTTTCGAATGACATTCTGACCAGGAGGTCGTGGACACAACGACCAAGTTGCATTCTCAACCAGGGCATCAAACTCAGCCTGCATAGCAGCCCGCCACTGATGTGATGAACTTGCTTGATGAAAATGTGTAGGCTCGCGTGGTACCTGAACACTGGATAAAGCCACAACAGGATGTTTAGTACAGAAATAAAGATGGTAGTCAAATAAATTTTTGGGATGAGAGGATCCTGTCTGGCTTCGTGTTACTGGTCTGGTTGAGGGAAGGGGTGTAGTGCCAAGTGGCAGACTGGTACTGGTATGGTCGAATGTGGTAGGCACAATTATAGGTTCAGAGTCAGTTATGTCGGCCAGGGATGCTAGAGGGGACACAAGATGAGTTGACGTTGTGGCAGTGGTCTCATCTTTGTCGTGGGGCGATGATGAGATGATGATGGTGTCATGATTGTCGAACAGAGACGACGAGGTAGGGGAAACATTGTTAGGTAGTGATGATGAGGCAATAATGGGTGAGGAGTCTCGTGGTTGTGTCAGCCGGGAAGACAGTGGAATGGATGAGTCCCCATGTGTGGCTGTAGAGTTGAGGGAAAGGTCAGAAATCTGGTTGGTGGAAGATGGGCCAACCGGATCGTGGGCCTGCTTAAGGAAAAAATTGGAAGGTCCAAAAATATGATTAGGATGTAAATTTTGTGAAGAAAGATTCAAAATTGGAATAGAACCTGATGGAGTGGTCTCAGATGAGTACGACTCGAGCCCATCACGACCCGGAAAAGAATCTTCGTCAAATATGACATGCCGAGATGTATATATATATATATATATTTTATTGGTAATGGGCTCAAGACACTTGTATCCTTTGTGATTAGTGTTATAATCGAGAAAAATGCATTGCTTACTTGAAAATATGAGTTTGGTTGAAATATACGGACGAAGGAGTGGATAACACGAGCACCTAAAAGCCCTAAGAAAGGTGTAATCAAGTATTTTATTAAAAAAAATTCAAATGGGTTGAGATTTTTTAGAACGATACTGGTCAACCTATTGATAATAAAAACTGATGTTAAAACAGCATCAACCCAAAAACGATATGGAAATTTGGACTGATCAAGGAGACTAAGACACATGTCAATAATGTGTCAATGCTTCCTTTCAACCAAACTATTCTGTTGTGGGGTGTGAGGACAAGATATGCGATGAAGAATACCATATTTTTCAAGAAATGCTTTAAAAATTTTCGAAGTAAATTCACCCCACCGTCACTTTGAAATTGTTTAATCTTTCGATCAAATTGATTTTCCATAAGATTTTTGAAATTGACAAAATACCGAAAAACATCATTTTTGTTTAGCATAAGATAAAGCCAAGTATATCTTGAAAAAATTATCAATAAAGAGCACATAATATTTAAAAATCCCATTTGAAGAAGTACTCGTGGACCACATATCAGAATGAATTAACTCCAATGGAAATGTAGACACATGTTCAGAAGAAGTAAAAGATAATTGTGTTTGTTTGCCCATGACAACATGCATAGAACACATTATCAGACAAAGATCAATGAATAGGTAAATGAAATTTAGAAACAACATTCTTGACAAGATTAAATGATGCATGACCTAAACGAAGGTGCCATCTATGCAGATTTATTCTGGTGCCAGCTAAAGATACCAAGGCTGTCTTAAGTTGAGGAGACTCTTTTCCAAGACGAAGAGGGCAAAGTCTGCCTTCACTGGACCCCTGAATCAGTGTCTTCCCCGTTCGATTATCCTTCACAAAATAAGCAGAGTCAGTCGAATGAAGAAACATTCATTATCGATGCAAAATTTATTCACTGGTAGTAAATTGCGAAGGCTTATGGACAATGTAAGACTTTAGATAGGGCTAAGGGGCGAGAGGAAGTAGAAGGGATCCAATGTTCTTGATACGCAAGTCTGCTCCATTGCCAACAACTACTTCAGCACTACCGGTGTAGGGTTCCTGCACAGACAGTTGACTTAGGTTAGAAGCAATATGATCATTCGCACCACTATCAGCATACCAGACTTAATTTGGATCAAGGAGGGCATTGGACTGTGCTGTCATGCCCATGAGTTGAACTGTAGGATGACACCCATGAAAAGAAAATCCATTCATTTGTAGCAATCCAAGGCCCGACGACTCTCTCCTCCACATATTTGACAAGCATATGGATTTTCAGCATTAAGCACAAACATAGCACTATTAGGAGCACTGGAATTACGAGGCTCCTGAAAGCTAGAAAGTGGCTGGGTTGAAGCCTGTCATTGACCGAGACCCCAACTAGTTGACTGCGGGTGTAGTGGGTGTGGGCTGTAATTGTGTGGACCAAAAAAATGCTGCTGAAAATGTAGAGATGACATAATGGGCTGAGAGTACCCATTATGTGCAGGCCCGGATATACCTCCTCCACCGTGTCTGCCAAATCCTTCGCCAAACCCACCAGTCTGCCCGCCAGCACCAGTCTATCCGCCAAATCCTCCGTCAGATCCGCCAGAATAATGACCAGATCCAACACCAACCCCACCACTCTGCTGGGCGCTCAAGTTGTTGCCAGAGCCACCAAAACATGAAGCCGACGACTTGCCTTTTCCTCGACCATCGTTGTTGCGTGAATTCCGGTTGGAATATAGGGCTACTATGTTCTGATCAGGTTCTTTATAACCGGAGGTTTCCAGAGCTTCAAATTGAAGGAGCTCGTTTTCAAATTCCTTAATAGTTAATGCTCTATGCTTCCGGAAAAATGAGACAAAGGTAGCAAAGGCGTTGTAGGCGCGATTGAGGTCGGCGATAAGTGATCACCAAAACATGCAAGTGCACATGGTCAAGTCGTAATACAATGCAGTGAAGCAAGGGTTGGATCCACAAGGAGGGACTCATCTCATGCAATTTATATCAGCAGCTATCAAAGTAACCCAAAGTTCAAGAGTGCATAACTTTTAACTATTGATCAGAATTAATCAAACTAAAATTCTACAGAAAGCTAAGGGAGTGTGAATTAATTGCTTTGAAGACAACTAATCTAGATTCACAACACACAAGGAGATAAATCACAGAATGGGGAGGTGACTCAAGGCTTCAGTCTGTTGCCTTGCCTAAACACTGTTTTTGTCCTAAATTCTCTTCAATTACTGTTTTGTTATGCTTAAACCCACAAAACCTATCATGATCTATCTTATTTTACGAGGCATGGATTTTTTCATCCAACTTAGAGGCAAGTTAGGGGTAATACCCAAAGGACGGCCAATTGGAGATCATCAATAGTCCTGTTCTTTAGATATGGCACCACAAGTTAGGGGTAATACCCCAATGACGACAGTGTGAATAATGCTCTTATAGAGTTTATGAGCCTATATGGTCGTAGTGAACATAAATCACCTAAATATTTTTAAGTAATTCGGCCGAATCAATCAAACAGTTAAGAACAGCATGAAACAGAATAGGCTTGAGCAAAAACTGAATCAAAGATGCATTAAAAACGATTAAACATTGTTTAGACTTAGCTCAATCGAGCCTCAAGTCTACAAAGTTAGCTCATGCTCGAGGCATGAGCCAAAGCAAACATAAAAATGCAACAACAACTTGAATCCATGAGCAAGATCTTCTCGAGTGCAGCAGGAACTGTTTGCTGGTGTTTTTGCCCTTTCGAGCTCCTGGCAGCCTCCTTTCGAGTTGAGTTGTGAATGAATTCTATGTCTCACATCAAGGGCTTTTTACATACCAAATCTCAGCCTTTCCCTTCAAGCCAAACGCGAGATATCATTTTTTGGATGAGAGCAGAATTGTATTTGCAGATACAGTTTTGTATCTCTTTGCATTTGGTCCTCAAAGTGAGTCTTGCCGGGTCCAGGTACTCATACAGTGTGAAGGAGATATGATCCTGAGCTCGTGGGCTAACTTTTGGCAAAAGGTAGATTTATCCATGCACCCATGTGAGAGTTGTGCAGCCATTTGAGGATAAAATAGTAACTGTACTAGCAGATATACTGGTTTTGTATCAGCTGCACATAAGTCCTCGAGCGCTGCATTTTTGGTCTTTGATCCCCAGCAAAGTTGTAGATAAGGTCAAGGAGGATGTGATTGTGGAAGGACAGGGCCGCCGTCGATCTCAGGTGAGAGATATACAGCATGAATGGTGGAAGATCAACATTTTCTCTTTCTTGCCATTTTTGACAAAACTAACTTTTGTACTTGGTGATTCTCTTTCCATAAGAGTGTTTTGCGGTCCCCTCCATTCCTTTGGCTTCAAGTCTGAGTTGTGTATGTATGTTGCACCAGCCAAATGTTGCACATACCCTTTGGGCATGATTTTGTGCACTTAGAACCAGACATAGACAGATTTTGCCTCGGACTTTGGCTGCACAGCAGCTTGCATAAAATTCTGCTTCTGGTTCTGCTGAAATCTCCTTTCAAATGGACTTCAAGGATTGATTCATAGATGTTTGGATGTTGTAATCCTCCGTTTGATTCTTAGATCCCGGCCAGAAATGTCTCCAAAATCTCCAATACTAGAATAGGTGCCAAAATTGCATCAGAATGCAATGTTTTGCTCCAGTCTGCATAGATTTCTGCTAAATCTTGTTTTTGATTTGTAAAAATTACCAATGACACAATTAAGCGTGTATGAAGTGTTTAAGGCATAATATGATATAAAATGATAAGATAAAAATGCCTAAATCACTATATGACTTTAGCTTATCAGTAAGGTGAGTGATGAGTTCATCATCGTCAATGACAGATCCGGCAGCGGCGAGTTCCGCTGCAACCATTTTTGTCGAATCCAGATAATCTGCACATGACCGGTCACCCTGTTGCAGACACTGTAATTGCTTTTTCAGCGTGTTGATACGAGCGGTGGTTTGGGAGGAGTATTTTCTGGCCAAAGCAGTCCAGAGTTGGTGAGCAGAGTTGATGCAGTAAGCTATGCGTAAAACAGCTTCTGAGAGCGATAGAGAGAGCATGCCCAAGACGAACTGATCCTTTCTCCACCATTTAGCAAATTTAGGATTAGGCTTGACTGCTGACTTATCACTACCAATATCCAGAAATTCAACAGGACATGATCTTGAGCCATCCACAACGCACATGAGATCGTTGCTGTGAAGTAACAAAGTAATTTGGGCGAGCCAACTCTAAGCCATTGATAACAGATCAGAGAAACAGAACAAAGATGATAGCAGATCTTGAAAAATGCGTGCAGATCTGCTGAGAGTAGTCTTGGGTGACAAATGACTCCAGCCAAGAACAGATTATCAGAAGAACAACGAAGGGCCTGAGCCAAAAAGGTCTGATACCATGAAAGAATGTAAATGAGCGGAACGAAAATTTGAGAGAAGAGGTAGGATCTTCAATGATCTCTACCATTGTATTTTTGTATATTTATAATTGAATATAATGTATAGGTTAACTATACAAATAAGGTAATGGAAAATATAAAAGTAAGAAGATAAATCAAGGAGGTAATTTATCTTCTTCCTTATTTATCTTAACAGGGTGACATTAAAACTGAGAAATAGACTAAAAATTGAGCATATAAAAGCTTGGATAATAACCTTAGTGTATAGAATTTATATGTTCCAAAAAATAAGAATGAATATTAGAATATGCACTACATAAAAATTCATTTTTTTTAAAAGTTGATTATAATAACAACCTTAAAAAAGTTTCCAAGTTTCCTTATATAATTCGAGTATGTCTTGTTTTTAGAATGTTGCTCCAAGTAGATGGTCGAGTAGTGTTATAAGCAGGGGCGGATGTAGCTAAGTGCCTGTGGGAGCCCAGGCACCCCCAGTCTGTCTCAAAAATTTCTCACATATATCGAGAGATAATTGAGTGGATTGAAGAATTTAAGTATATTTTCAAAAAAAATCATATTTTAATGAGCATGAAAAAAGTAAATAAAAATTATTGATTGATTGACATGAATACTATGACTCCATGAATTTGATTTTGATCGTGTGAGATATGATCGAGTTGGTCTGTGATTTTGTTTTTTTATGATGTCACGTGAAGATGAAAAAAAGAACCTGTTTAAAGAGAAGTTGTTAATTTGGAACCTGATCTTCAAACTCTCTTAATGTGTATGTTTCGAATTTGCTTTGGCACTAGAAATTAGTAAAGCCAAGTTTTCATTTTTGATTTCATACCTTACTTTTAATAAATGTGCATATTATATTCACGATTTTGCACACCAACTTCAATAAGTTATTGTTACTACCTCAAAAGAAGTGGTATTTGTAGATAAGTTTTTTGATTATGTTGCTATGATTGTAAATATGGCTGAAGTTTCATGCAAAAGAAGCTATGATTGTGATCAACTACTTCGTCTATCTGAGTTTTATCCAGATGATTTTGATATTAGCGAGAAATTTTGTGTAAAAAGTAACCTAGATCAATATATTGATAAAATGCGATCAAAATATGGTGGAACACCTTTTTTACTGCTTTATAATGTTGGAGACCTTGCAATGAAGATGATTCAACAGGAATATCATACAACTTATCGTTTGGTTTATCGTCTTATTGACTTGGTACTTGTTTTGCATACATTGAGAGTGATATAACAAACATTGTATTTTGTGTACATGTGATATTTAAAATTAGGTACATTTTGTAACGTTGTTTGCACATTTTATGTTAAGCTCTATTTTTTATAACTTTCAAATGGGCACCCTCTATCGTCAATTTCTGGATCCGCCCCTGGTTATAAGGCACCGTCTCCACAGGACACCCTCAGGATACTCCCACTCACATTGTGGGTGAGCACACACATATATTTGTATATGTATATAGGACCCAATATTTTAAAATGTGAGTGGGTGTCCGAAATATCCTGTAGTGTAGTGACTTATAGTATTTTTGCGATCCCGAATTAGATATCAATTTTTTTAAGCAAAACATTAGGCATCAGTTAATAATTATATATAAAAAAGTTAATAATTATACACATAAAAGAAGAAAAATATACAAGGACGTGACAGTCTCTGCTCTGTATCCAAGAGTTCTCCAGCGACATGAACAGTCAGAGGAGGGAGGCGCGACCGGCCAATGGCGGCCAGTTTCTTCTCAATCTATTACAGAACCCGACCAATTCCAATTCTGCTGGTTCATCCGTCTTGCAGCAGCCGTCGCAGACATTCGCTGAGGACCCGGCCGTTGCGTCGGTGGGGCCATCCATCGATTCCTTCACGATTCCTCGAGCTCCGTTGACTTCAGAAGTACGAGATTTCAATTACCGGCCGTGGAATCAATCTTCTACAACGCCGTTTGTTCCGCATGTTTTCTTTCAGCAGAACCCTAATTTAAACCCGGATGTATCGTCGCAGTACGGTGGATTCGGTTACGCTCCTCATCAAGTTAACGCACAGTCCAGCCGGGGAACGTTGGGGGAGGATAGTAAGAAATTTGGGTCGATTGGGGACAATTCCGAGGGGAGCAAGGGTCATAAACTGGACCAAAGTCTAATCTTTGGTTCATTCCACCGGAATGTACCCACAGGTGATGCTGGGGTGGATTTGAATCGTAACATGTACGGAAGGAATGAATTTTGGAATTCTTCTGTGGAGAAGCGTCCAGGCGTTGATGGTAGGGTGGATCGATTGCTCAAACATTCTGCCGAGATCAATGGGAATGGGCGAGGAAGTGAATTAAGGGGTTATGAGCAAGAAAGGGTTTTTGATATGGTGAGAAGTAGAAAGCAAGTGGATGAAGGAACTGACAGGACATGGGTTCTTCCCCCTCCTGGATTTTCTAGTAGCTCGAAGAACGTGAGGAACAGAGAGGATGAGTATATGCGCCGAACTTCTGATCATAAATCGGATAAGGGCAACAGGGATTTTAGTGATCTGCACAAAAGTGATAGGTTGAGTAATCACATCGATTCGCCTGGTCTACGGGTTGGAAGCAGTTTGCGGTATGGTCCCGCTGTCGATATTGGAGAGACTAGGATAACACATAATAATGAGGTCGTGGAAGAATCATTGAGATATGGGAGCCAGGGTAAGATCAGCAGAGATGGTGACGACGATGGGACTGAAATTGATGACTCGGTAGACCACCTTGCAGATATTCTGGAACTTGAAGATGTACCTGGTGACAAGAATGGAAAAAAGAAGCATCATCGTGATAAGGTTACTTCTTTTTGCATGCGTCGTGGTTGTAGGACTGCAATACTTTTAGAACTCTCTGTTCTTTTCACACTTCTTAGCAATATCTACTTCAGTTAACTGGGCAGTATCACAATCTTTGGAACCCCAACTTCTTACTTGATTGCTAAAATTTGCATTCTATCCAGGATTACAGATCTGATAATAGAGGACAATGGATAATGGGTCAGAGAATGAGAAACGTTAGGAGGCACATGGCATGCAGGAGTGACGTTTACAAATTTGATTCTCATTTCCTAGAAATATTCAACTCGTTAATCCCAGCCGAAGAAGAAAAGGCAAAGCAGAAGCAACTGCTGGCAGTGTTAGAGCAGCTTGTTGTGAAAGAGTGGCCTGACGCTCGATTATATCTCTATGGGTCATGTGCCAACTCATTTGGATTTCCAAAAAGCGACCTTGATGTTTGCCTTGTTTTGGAACTTGGAGATACCGAAAAATCTGAGGTAATTCTAAAGCTGGCAGACATATTGCAATCAGGCAATCTGGAGAATGTGCAGGTGAAGATTTGTCAAGCTTAACCGTCGTATTGTATCATAAGCCGTAAGCGTCCATTTCTCTCATCATTTTTCCTTCAATAATTTTGTACAGGCACTCACACGGGCCAGAGTTCCAATAGTTAAGCTTATGGATCCAGTAACCAATATTTCCTGCGACATATGTGTAAACAATGTACTGGCTGTTGTGAACACAAAGTTGCTTAGAGATTATGCAAGGATAGATGAAAGACTCCGGCAGTTGGCCTTCATAGTAAAGCACTGGGCTAAATCGCGAGGGGTTAATGAAACTTACCGAGGAACACTCTCAAGCTATGCGTGAGTTATCTTATTTAGCTATTACTGTCATAGCTCTGCTCGTTATGTTTCTTTTCACTAATCAATGGTGTGAACATCTTTTGCAGATATGTGTTGATGTGCATTCATTTCTTACAACAGCGCAGGCCGCCCATTCTTCCGTGCCTGCAGGTACGCAATGAATAGATGAGCTTGAATTTTAGGATTTACTCCCTCAGTGATCTCTTTCATCTTGACAGGGGATGAACATAACTTATTTCGCAACCGTCGACAATGTTGAATGTGGCTATTTTGATCAAGTGGATAAGTTACACAACTTTGGTTCTCGAAACAGGGAAACTATTGCTCAACTGGTGTGGTCATTTTTCCACTACTGGGCGTACTGTCACGATTACGCCTCTGATGTTATTTCAGTACGAACGGGATCCACGCTGAGGTAACTAACAAAAACCCTCCTGTTTTTTTTACAGGACTCATTATCACTATCATTCTTAATCCTTATCTCGGGTATACATTGATGGCGTCATTTGGGAATTGCATTCATTGAAGGGGGGACATTAAAATATACTGTGATAACTGATCCGAGATATTTCACACAACAGCAAGAAGTGCAAAGACTGGACTAGGAGGGTCGGGAACGATCGCCACTTGATATGCATCGAGGATCCTTTTGAGCTATCTCATGATCTTGGCCGGGTTGTCGACAAGTTCACCATAAGGGTCCTTCGCGAAGAGTTTGAACGTGCAGCAGAAATCATGCACCATCACTCCAACCCTTGTGCACGCTTGTTTGAGCCGTATGTTCCAAATTAATGGCTCGTACCATGTAGTTAAGTTAGTAGCACCTGAAGTAATAGCTATCCAGGTAAGATGTGCATATCCCGGGCTTTTGTAGGTCGGAAAAGGTAACAGTTATTGTAGCTTCTGTCCACCAAGTTCCTGAGCTACACCACAGCTGTTGTAGCTCATGTTCATATTTTGAAGAATCTTCTGAGTTTTGGGTCATGTGGCATGTAAAATCGTACAATTTTGATGGGCTGCACTGTCTTGCTAGATTGAACCAAATTCACCCTTTTCCCTGCTCTGGACGTGTATATCAAAATAGAGTTATAGCTTGATTCTGTTTCGACAGGGAAAAGATACCCAGGTAAGAAGTGACGAAACCAGGATTATGTTATGACCAGATACATATTTGGGATGAGATGTGAGCAGGGGAAAATTTAGAGGTGCGTCTGTCTTACCCTATGGATATGACCACATTAAATAATCCACTCCAACCCCTCTGTGTACTCGAAAACATTCTGCATCTTCTAAGCTGTAGACTCCTCCCTCCCCATTTGAAAAACTCATTGGTCTCCAAAGACATGACGCTACCACCATTTCCATTGATTGGTAATGTGAAGGTGCATATGAAAAAGATGGCTTCCCCATATATAGAAAAATGGTCCATCAAAATCCCCACTTTGGACCATTACACTATTGCCTTTTAAAGAAAACACTAACCATCACAGCCTAGCAACACAGGAACCGAGTACTGCTGTTGCTGCAATGCAGCTTGCAAAGTACTTAGCCATTTTGTATTGATTTTTCTTATTCAACTGAACACCACCTACTCCAATTACATACCCAGTAACCTCATTCGAAAACGTTGCTGCCGAACTAAATATAGGGGCAAAGTGCAGTGCACAAGAAATGGCGTAGATTTAGCAGCAAGCTTGTATTATTTCTTGTGGAGTGTATTACTGTTTGTGGGTTTGTTTCCTCTTTCAAGCTCTCTGTGGTAAAATTTTGGAGAATCCATTGAATGAGGAAAAAAGGGTATGCAAGTCTACGGAAATTGTTTTACCACTTTTTTGATAGGGAGGAAGAAGGAGCCCTGTGATGGACTGTGCTACAGCAATCCTTCCCATAAATATAAATTAGTTTCGTTTTTTTAAAAAATGTAGGAAGCCTAATGCCAGTACACATAGATAACATCGTACCAAATGATCACGGATGATCAAATTGAAAACTAGTATCAGAAAGTCTTCCCATCACGGATATGGCTGTAACTCCGTGGAAAGAAGTCTGCCCTGACCTCTCTAGCCAATCTCCCTGCTGCGGCCTTAGAAATGCTCGGATGTCCTGCTGCGTGTCCCAAGTTACTACACCAGCAGCATCAAATGAAAGATCGGCTTGTCCAATCAGCTCATCCTCCCCGACAGGTTCTTGAAAGAAAACACATAGATTCCGTGAACCATTTGAGAGGCCTGCCTTTGCGAGCTGATCTGCCCGCCCGTTGGCACTCCGCGCCACATGCTTTAGCTCATATGCATCAAAGAAAGCCAGTTTACAGTGCAGCAACTGTATTAGACTTGCAACCCTCAAGTTGGCCTGCTGTCCGGCCAGTAAGGCAATGGCCATGGCACTATCCGACTGAATTAGCAGTTTACACCGTTTGCACGGGGTGGCAACGGTTAGCCCGTAAAACATGGCCCAAAGTTCGGCTACAACTACTGAACATGAGCCAATTCTGATTGTGAAACCGAGAAGCCATTCACCTACAGTGTTACACAGGTACCCCCCGCAGGCAGCAGCTCCAGTGCTGCGAACAACCGCTGCGTCCATCGGGAGATAAATGTTCCCCCCGACTGGGAATGTTGCTGTTTCGGCCCGGGTGTAGGCTATAGTGGGATTGGTTTCGTTTTTGGGTACAGTAGTTGAAAAGTAATAGTACACAGTATACATCGGTGAAAAATGATTAGGGGTGGGCAAATGACATTCGGGCGAGGCCCGGCGGGTCTGAAGCTCGAATCCCGAAAAAAAATGAGTTTGGAACAGGATGGGCAAATGACATTCGTGCATACTTAATGATGGCCCATTTCTCCACCGTCGGATGCTATCGGACGGTTGAGAAATCATATTCTGCACAATTCTTTTTCATCCTGCAGGATAGCATCCTGCAGGTGAAAAAAATTCTCTTTTCTATACCCATATTTTCTCTCTCCAATCCAAACCAAACATACTCAGTAAATCCCGCCCTTAGGCAGGGTCTGGGAGGGTGAGATGATCTCAATCATAACCCCATCCTAAGATGGGGAAATTGTTTCCGTAGAGACCTCCAGCTCGAAAAAAAATTAATAGTAGTGATAATAAAAATAATAAGAAGAAGAAAATAAAATAACAAAATAATATGTATATCTGAAATACCTACTTACCCAAATCATACACTATATACATACCGAAATAAATGAATGTCTACGCCAATAACGAACAAACTAAATAGATGCCCACGCTAATAACAAGCAAACTAAATACTACTCTTTATAACTACTCTTTACAGGATGTCACTAGTATCACCTGTCCCCCCTGGCTCCTTGATTGGGTAGGTGTATGATAGAAATACTCGGTCTCAATGAAATCACAGTCCATGGTAACAAACATCCGACCGGTAAGAGAATTATAGCACCGATACCTCCTCTGAAACTTTCCATACCCCACAAAGATACATTTCTCGACACACGGGTCAAATTTTGACTTATTCACTTTAGGCACATGAACATATACTGAACACC